>OY856409.1:1315290914-1315443414 GCA_963693085.1 Alisma plantago-aquatica | reverse complement strand
AATTAGGCACCCAACATGATCGACATAACTATAATTGGTTAAAGTACAATTATTTTACTTGACATACTATATACCAAAGTTTGGAGTCTTGGCTAGGTACCTAAGAATCCTTTCCACAACTATGATTTATGACTTTCTAGGGTAGAATTATAAACAAGCACACAATCTTACACTAAGTATGGTATCTAGTGTAGATGAAGTAAAATATAGTAAACTTCTGTAGAATTTTTCATCTACCTTCTCTCCTTTCATATCCATATCAAGCTTGGTGGTGGTTTACATGAGGGTGTCTATTAGCTTGCAATTATCTATTCCAAAGCATTCGATAAGTTCACCCATGTACTTGTTTTGGTTTATGAAATTTTGATCATTTTTTTCTTGATTTAACTTCCTATGAAGAAGGAAATTTCTCCCCTCACACTACTACAGAAAATGCTTTTTACAATAGGAGATAGACAACAGTTTTGATGATTGTGTTGTAGTTAGCATACTTAACACAACAAGTCTGTTTTTGTGTTGTATATTGTATATTTTATACAATACAAGTCATTTACAACATGCCAAACCCGTTGTAGTATATGGGGATACTACAACAAGTGCTAAAGTGTTGTAATAGGTTGTGGTATCACAACATAATCAAACATGTTGTAAAAGATGTTAATTACACAACATATTATGACCCGTTGTAATAGTCAAATGTTGTAATAGACCATCATTACACAACACAGATTGACCCGTAGTAATATGTATCAATTACACAACATGCCTTCACTTGTTGTATTTGGTACATGTTATAATAGACCACGATTTGACAACATATTGAAACTCGTTGTTATATACCAAGATCACACAACAGACTCCAACCTGTTGTTATATATTATATTTACACAACATGTTGTGACCTGTTGTAATATCCACACATAACAAATCGTTGTAATAGACCACCATTACACCACATTAACTAACCCATTGTAATATACCATTATCACACAACATGTGATGACCTGTTGTAATAACTGCATGTTGTAATAGAATATAGTCACACAACATGCTATAACCAGTTGTTACATGCCAAAATTATACAACAGACTCCGACTTGTTGTTATATACCGGGAACCGAGCCGAATCCAATTTCTTATCAGAGAATTTTATCAGGAACATGTAATCTGATAATAATTTTTTCATATAATATTATTATCAAATATAGGTCTGAGTTCCTTTTGGGATTTATGGGAATGACACTTTTTTACTATGGGTAGATGTTTTGATCCGGAACTGACCTAATCCCAATATTATATAACACAAAATATAATCAGGAAATCAAAGAATTATTTTTTATAAATTCATTATCAAATATAGGTCCAAATTTTGTTTTGAATCTAATTTTTTCAATTGGGTCGTTCTCAATTGAGACACTAGTCGAACAAAATTTAGTTTTTAAATTTGGGTCTGACTTGGGTCTGGATTTGGTTATGGATATCGTTTTCTCAATAGAAGGTGGTTTCACATTGAGAAGTCGCTTGTGTAAAATCTAGTTTCGGATTTGGGTCTGCGAATGACAGTTAAATCTTTTATCCAAGAACCTATACCTAAACCCAATTTCTTAACAAGGATAATATAATTAGGAGCATGTAATTAGTCATAGAAATTTTTTTATTACAATCATTGTCAAATATGGTCCGAGTTTGGTTCTGAAACTAATTTTCTAAATATGGGTCAGTTCCAATTAAGAATCCGATTGAAATTCAATTTTTGATTTGGGTCCAGGATTGACAATTAACACTTTGACCGAGTCATGTTTTGACCAAGAAATCATTGACCACAACCCAATTTTTTTAACACCCTTGTGATATTATAGTAAAGTAATTTAATTAACATACATTAAGAATACACATGGGATACCTATACCACACTCTGAAACCCACACTTCAGAAGTGGTGGATCAATCGATTAAAGACATATAATTGAAAAAAAAGTTGAACCGTCTGAGCCCATTTCCGCATGACTCCCCATTTCTATCCGTGTCTGTCCCCTTTTTCCCTCCACTCACCTTCCCCTTTCCCGCGGTGCTACCCTAATCTTACTTCCCACTGTGCTGCGACTCACCACCCTCTTCTTGCTATCACGGCTACTGAAGAGATGGAGTTGCAGATCTAGTGAAGATTTGAGAGCAATCGGCAGATGCAAAGAGCCCGCTGCACCCTAGGGGCGGCGGCGGCGAGAGCAGGGCCTCCCCAGAGCCACACACCAGCAACGGGAGGTGTGGAAGCACTCGATTGACGGAGATCTCGGCCTTGTAGGCCACCTGTGTGGTGGTAGATGATGGTGACACTCTGAGCATCTTCTGGGGGGATCCCCTGTGCACTCACGACGAGGATAAGCGGTCTGACGCCCAATGCCTTGGTCTGAAGGGATTGAGCTGAGGTAGCGACGGAGTTCCCCTCACCGCGTCTTGGCGGGGTGCTTAGGGTTCCGACCCATCAGGTGCGGAAAGAGATGATGATCCTACACCGGGATCGAGTGAGCGGCGCACTCCTTCCTGGCTGTTGGCTGATTCGAAGGACAATGACGATGCCAAAGAAAATCAGAATCGTAGGTACCTACCCTCTTTTGCCTCTCACCTGACTCACTACTTTCCCTTTCCCTTTCCCTTTCCCTTTCCCTTTCCAACCCGCTTTACCCTTTCGGCTCCGCCTCTTTTCCATAATCACGATCCTCCGTCGTCGCATCGAAAACGTAACTGCCAGAAATTTCAAGTTCTAATGCTATACAGTTATAGTCTTGACTCTCGCCATCTCCACCGGTCGCCATCTCCGGTGCCGGTCCCCTATCTGTCCCTCACCCTTCCGTGTGCTTAGGTTTGATTTTTCTCCATTCCCCATCTGGGAAATAGATATGCATAATGCATCCGGTCTTTCCAGTAAATGCGAGATCCAAAGTTATCCTCCAATCAAAGGCGTGAGCTTCACGCAACCATTACCAAGGTGGTAGAGCTGCAGACTCTCCACGCCGCTCTGCAACTCCATGGGAACAATGCCAGCCCAGCCACTAGCTACTGCCACACACCTGCAACCTCTCACAGTTTTGCTGCAAGATCATTAAGTCAAATGTTTTCTGAGGACTACCCCACCTTCGCCCTGGTGAGTAAGTCTTCCCATATTTACAGATTACCATGTTGGATTCTCAATCGCTTTTAGAAGTTCTTAAATTATATGGATTTATCAAGTGATTTGAAAATCCAGACTACCTTTTTTGATCCATCTATTATATCCTGACCCATTATGGTTCGGTGGAGGCAATTAAGACATTGCCAGATCCACAACAGAGGAGTTCAAGGCATCGATCAAAAACAAGGAAGATGCTTGGGCTACTGAACCATTTATGCAACTACTCTTCTTCTAGGGTAAGATACAAGTAGCCAATAACCCACATTTTTAGATCGATATTCATTCCCTCTTTTTTCTTTTGAGATTCATTGTATCATATCCTTCTTACTGACTTATAGTCCATAGGGCATACAAAACCCACCTTGTTCTCTATTTCGCTTACTTTTTCTTCCAATGCAATATTTGTTCTTATATTTGAGCAGGACGTTTAGAGAACACAACATTGGGAGCCGCACCAAATGCATCATTGAAGAGGTCCTTTCTATTGTATACAAAATTATCGAGGTAAATTTCATAATGTTGCTTTCATGAAGTAGAAAGGTTTATGTTTCAATATGTGGATAAAATGTGTATTTTCTCTATTTTTTTTGGATTCTTTATCCAAGGTAAATGTACATCTTTTTATAATCGAGCTATGTAGTCTTTCAGAGAACCTCTTAGTACTTGAAAACTAAATGTTGATTTGAACACTTCTTATTAGAAAGTGTTGACCTTATCATAAATTACTGACCCAATCTAAATGTATTACCAACCCAGTGAAACCCACTATCACGTGTTTGTGCTAATCTTGATACGAGAACCTACATCACTTATTGCAGCTATATCTCTGTTTTCACCGATCAGTTGGTGCGGCTGACACATTGGTCCATGTTTGTTTTATCAGGTAGTGGTGGTGATGCTAGTGAAGAGGCTGTGAAAGAGGTCCATCATCATACTGAATGACATGTTCCTTGGCCTGGTGCTGCTCATATTCCCTCATCATCAACTTCGTCAACACGTTACATTGGTAAGTAATCACCCGAAGCATGCATATATTTGCTTATATCTTACTAATGATTTATGGAAATCCGGTGTCAACTCCCCAAATGTTCTGTATTACAACTTCATATGTGGATGTAGCCATGGTATCCAACTACTAAGGATGGTGTGGGCAGAAAGCAGGCTTGATCAGGCTGAACCACATATGTTTCTTAGTTACCGAGTCATGTAAATTAACAACCGCTTGCAGCTGGTGATAACATGTGTAAGACCTTGCAAGTTTTGAGAAACAAGGTGCACATGAATGCTTCATATCCATGGTTACTATCATTAACCATATGGATACTTTTGGGGTGACTCTATTGACCCCTTAGACATCTGATCATGCCAATGAGTATATATTTGTTAGATATCTTACATATTTTATATGTTTTACTCTGT
Organism: Alisma plantago-aquatica; assembly: GCA_963693085.1. Lineage (NCBI taxonomy): Eukaryota > Viridiplantae > Streptophyta > Magnoliopsida > Alismatales > Alismataceae > Alisma > Alisma plantago-aquatica. The sequence continues at coordinate 1,315,438,828 of OY856409.1, read as the reverse complement.
TGTTGATCCTTATTTCAATGAAATGTCTGAAGTTACCATCACTGGTGCACAACTTAATTTATGCTAGTGCAAAGTATATTCCATCAGTTTTAAATTTTGAATCAACCCTTCTGCTTAGTCATTTAAATTTATGTATTATTGACTACTTATATTCAAACTAAAATTCTATATTTTGAGAATCTTTCTAATCTTATTTTTGAAGTGCCCAAATATATTTTACACTTGAAGAACAATAATGAAAGGATAATTAGTTTTTTTTTCTCGTATACCATATACTTACACAATTGTAATTAGTTTATCTTCTAGTGCATAATAGGTTCTGGAACTACTGGTGTTGGTGTCAAAATTCATATATTTCCCAGTGGAGATACTGTTGGTGCAAAAACACATAGCTTGTTTGGTCGATACCATTCAGGCTATTAGGACACAATCAAGGCGGACAAGGTTTAACTACAAAAGTAGGAATGGTGGGGGATGAGTACCACGTCAATGATGAGGATATGTAGGGGTGTTAAGAACAAAAGAGAAAGATCTGCTGGGTTTTTCTCTTGCATGTGATGTGCTTTTGGGTATTCCTTGTATACATTAATAATCTTCTACATGCACATTGACTACTCGCTTCTCTTAGCTTTTGTTGGTAAACATGCTGATACGAGTTGATACTACTTATCTTCTTCAATCTCTCACACAATCACCCATTGCTCTTAGATTTCCTTTTTTATTTGGAGTCAATATTAGACCAAGTATACAAGAAAAACTTTGAAAGACAACCCCCCAATACATTCTGACATCCACTTTCCCACTGTTGTTCCATCTTTGTTTCCTCCTCACACACACACGCACGCACACACACACACACACGCATGCACGCACGCTAGCTAGCTATTTTTTTAGGGAAGTCAGAGGGTATTTTTATTCATCTCGCCCCTCTCTTGCAAGCTGAGTCAATAAACTATTACATTCCAAACTACTAACAACAGAATCTAAATTGGTAGTACTACTACCATTACAATTATCCATGTTGATTATATCAACAATATGACTAGGTGGACTCCTATAGTAATAAGAGCCACGATTGTTTTCGAAGTGAAACTTGGCTAGTTGGTCGGCGGCTTTATTCCCCTCCCGTTTGGTATGCACACAGTACCAACCCGGTTTAAGCCCTCTCCTCACAGAAGTAATCCATCTGGTTAACCTTGGGTAATTTACGCCTTTGTCCTCAACAGCCTTCTTGGCATTCACAGAGTCAGTTTCGATGCATATACTATCACAGCTTAGACCCTGATCGACCTCCACAGCAAGATCTATAGCTCGAGTTTCGGCTTCAAGAGCACTGTCAGCTTTGACAATCCTACCCTAGCCTCCCCACCAGCGGCCCCTTTCATCGCGACACACTACTGCAATAGCATCTTTCTTGGAAGTTAGGTTAAAGGCGGCATCGGTATTAATCTTCAGAGTACCTTGCATTGCAATTTTTATCATTGATACTTTTACCTATTGCTCTATTTTTATCATTGAGCCATTGCAACTTGCAATGGCAAAGGAGAACTTAGTGAAACACAAACTTATAGATATATCTCAGATTCAATGCTTTGGTTTGACGTGGAGACGTAGACATATGATGTCAAAACTGACTCAGTAGTTATTAGCACATGATAGGCCAAAAGGGTGTTGATGGGTTAGTCCTTTTCACACGTGCAAAACTATGTAATGGATATGGAAATTCCTCCCTAGTATACTTATAGGGATCATGGCATGGATATAAAATATTTATACTAGGCATGTTGTAACTTTTGTCCTTTTCTAGAGACTTGTAGGGGACGGTGGAGTATACAACATAGCCTCGCGACTCCTTCGAAAAATAGAAAATAACCATTAGTTGTTTATTTAATATTTGTATATGATTTGTATTTATGGAAGGAAACTGTACAAAGAGCTTAATATCAGTAAAATTGCTTGCATTTCTGTTTCTTTTCATTTTTGGTAATTGGATACCAACAGTCTTATATACTATAAGTCTGCAATTATTGATTGAAAAATAGAGGATGGTCATGTAGATCCATTAAGGGCATGTTTGTTTAGGTGCATTCAGCTGTACTGGATTGGATTAAATGATCCAGCAACACAAATATTAGGTTTACTTTACAGAAATGGACAAATAACCGTTCTCCTGCATTTTTCTATTATCAAGCAATTGCTGGACGAGGTCATCCATTTCAAAAGCACCGGACGTCGATATCCCACAGGTTGTTGAGTTGTTTTGCTTCGTGACAGCGCACCGAAAGTAGACCCTTGCTCCCCGTCACGCACAGTACGAATAAACCAAACCTAAAATTCAAAGCTGTAGCGGTTTTCAAAACCAGAAAGCATTTATTCTGGGATCAGGTGAATCCAGCATTCTCTCAAAATCCACCTAGATCCTACAAAGCAAACGTGCCCTAAGTATAACATTATATTTTATTATTATTACTCACAATTCATGTTGCACATTTGTTTACCAACCTGGTTATACGTTTTTTTTTCCGATGAGAAGCACGTCAATTTAAGTTTGTACATGTTAAAATCGAATATTCACTTTCTTTGGTCGATTCAAATGCATGCATACCTAATGTTAAGAGTATGTTCACAATTTTTAATGTGACTTTGAAATCTTTTTTAGGTATGTTATAAAACTTTATGGTTCAGTAAGGAGATAGAAAGAACTCATTCATTGGCAAGTGATCAGATCTTCATGTTGAGCAGAAACTACATGATAATAATTGTGCTGTGATGGGAAATTGGCCAATGGTGATGCCAACAAGGGAAGCCAGAATTATACAAGACGACATGGACCTTGCTCGTATGAATCTCTTGAAGAGATCTAATCTTGTCTTATACCTTAAAGAATTTTTCATTGGTATTTGTTGTAACAATCTTATTTAAAACTTTGATGATGCCCAAATCGTGTTGTTAGAGGTCAAGAATCACTGAATTCTCATTTGTATTCATTTGTATCCATATTTGTAAGCTTACCCAATGTTGTACGACATTTTTTCCTATATTTGAATTTGCCTTATTGGGGATAGTATGAATAAAATCCCCATAGTTTGTACACATGTTCCTGATATATTAATATATATATATATATATATGACATGTCAAACTCTAATCAAAGACAATTAATAATATGTTGTAAAATGTATGATTCTACAAAAAAAAATACATGTGTTATCCACACCTATTACAACAGGTGTGTTTGGAAAAAAGACACCTATTACAACAGGTGTTTCTAGTGAACGACAACATGCATAACCTGTTGTATAAAATGCGTATATTACAACAGACACATACCATGTTGTATTAACAACCCTATTACAACGGTTGAATGTATGGAAAGACAACATGCTTCAACTGTTGTATAAACATGTATATTACAACAAGTGCACTGCATGTTGTAATAAACTTACCAATTACAACGGGTGTGTTTAGTGAAAGACAACATGCTTTAACTGTTGTATAATATATATTACAACGGGTGAACTGCATGTTGTAAAAAACACCCCTATTACAACAGGTGTGTTTAGCGAAAGACAACGTAGTTCAACTGTTGTATAATATATATTACAATGGGTGCACCACATGTTGTGTAAAATTCCATTTTACAACAAACCATTCATCAAAAGACAACATGTTTTAATTGTTGTATAAAATATATGTATTACAACATGTGATCACATGTTGTATAAAGCACCCCCCATAAGACCACGCGATCTAATACAACGGTTAACACATGTTGTAAAATGGAAAAATGAACTGTTGTAAAAAACATTTTCTGTAGTAGTGTCATGCTCCTCTCACACTCACTTTGCACACTGGAATGGTCTTGCCTCTTACTACTTACTGATATATTAAAGTAAACTTTTGACCTGCCTAAATTTCACGTCCAAAATGGAACAGATCCAGAGTAGTTAGACTCTTAAGATTATAACCCGACACTCAAGCTCCCACAACTATTATATGGGGTCTGAAGTAGTATTCGGGGTCGAATGACATGGACAAGGTCAGCAAGTGTTAAGCACAGAGAGTCTCACACTCTTACACTCAAAATTAATAGGTGGGTTAAGAAGGGTTCTCCCTAAGGAAAAATGGCACTTCAACCAAAACAAAGAAAGTTAAAAGAAAGAAAACAATAACAAGAGAAACACGTTAAAAAACAGTGGGGAAACAAAGATATGGAAGGGTTGGATCAAGTTTTACCTACTAAAATCTCTCACCAACATGTAAACCTCACACCCCTTTGTATACTCCTATCAAGATTATAAGCGGTCATTGAAACGTCTGTTCCCTCCTCTCTCAAGATAAGGATAGATATAGGATTTAAGGTAGCCTCTCTTTGAGATAACGACCCAACAACCACAAGACAAACCATATGAACATTAGCCTTATCATTCCAACACTTTTATGCATTCATACTACTCCATAATGCTAGATTAGGATAGTACTACTCTTTCGAGGTACCAACAATCAAACATTACACGATGGTAGCTATACATACAAGTGAAACATTAAGAACAAGTGTATGGATATAATCTTGATACGAGAATATATATATATATATATATATATATATATATATATATATATATATATATATATTCAAAGGGGAGAAAGAATATACATGTTGGGAGAGCCTTAGTGGCTACTCCCAACCCAAGTTATATGTTTAGCCACACATGTTGATAGGCAACATAACAGTGTTACAAAATGATAGATACATCAAATACCATGAAGAGGGGAAGTACAACATGATGCAGATGATAGATCTAGATAGAGAGAGAAGATGGTGATACACCACTATACTTCTTCAGAGCTAGATCGAGAGTGGGTAATGTGGAGGTAGCTCCTTCCTTTGAAGAAGAGGGCGATCAATCTTCTCTCTCCTTCGGCTTCCACCTTCAGGGATCCAAGACTGATAGTATGGATGTGAGTGAGTCTAGAATTTGGTAGCACTTCGTGGTCCTTGATGATCCTCTAATTTCACAAGTTGAGGTGGGTGGTCTATTTATAGGTGTTCCCACCGACTTAACCATCTGGGTCATGGTCACGGTATGGCTTCAGTTGAGGCATTTCCTAGGTCATGGCTTGACCTCAGCCGAGACTCTTATCACAGTCGTGGTGTGAAGGTTGTATGCCATAGTCGAGGGGAAGCCTCGATTGCGGTAGGACCTCGATCGTGGTAGGACCTCGATCACGGGGCATTGTGCGAGTAGATGGTCACGGTCGTGGTGCAAAGAGATAATGATAGGGGCATCGACCGCGGTAGGGTCCTTAGTGGACGATACAGCCGTAGGTCGTGGTGTTGAGGACCCCATAAAGGTGAAAGATGTGTGCAATTGAGATTTTTGACATAAAGCACTAAAATAAGTAGAAACAAATCTATAAAAGGTATGCAAGGAGAAGCATAAATCATATGCCAAAAGTGCTAAAATGAAATGTTATCATCTCCCCCAAACTTAGGATCGAGCCTGTCCCCAGGCTAAGGGTAGGCCTGAAACATATAGAGATGGGCAAAGGGTAATTGTTTTCACAAAACTCTTACCATTGCTAAGTTATCTTATTCTTACAACAAAACTCTTGTGGTATGTTCGTTCAATCCTGAAATCCTATTTCCTCCCCTTCGTAACTAGAGTTGCATGACTTCGAATCCTTGCCAGTGCTAGGTTGCTAGCCATACTTGTACAACATCCCCTTGGGGGGTATCTTTCACGCCCTTCCTTTATTTTTGGTTGGCCCTATGCTAGTATGCTCGGGTAGGTTTTAGGATTTTAAGTGTTTTCTTACTCCTCAATTTCCCTCACCCACAAGTTGACGTAAGGACAGTGTTTCCCCAAGGGCTCCTAATGTTAAGTTAGGTGGTTGTGTGAGGGTCGTTTGGGATTGTAGGTGGATAAATTTGGCTTTAGGATTCCACTTATGGGCAACAACATATATGCATTCATGAGTGCAGTGATACACCGGCCGTGTGGGATCCTTGTACATCTTTTGGGCACAAGTATCATTTTTTTGTCTTTTCATATCTCCTCTCAAGTTTGGGTGAGGGGGTTTTTACATGATTTTCTGGGCGGCTATGTCTCTTTTCATCCCAAAACTAGAATAATTAAACCCAGAAGGGGTAGTTTTTTCCTTCTCGAGGGAGGTGAAGATTTTCCAGCTAGAATTATGAGGTTAGGGTGATTGGTCAGTAGTATGGCTCGATGAAGTCCTCCAGTTTCTAGGGATTCCATAGACTTAGGACTGTTCCACACACTACATTTTTCTATAAGAATGAGATAAAACTATATTGTTATGCTTCTTGTTTTTACTAATATGAGTATTAGTCACTCATTTGTGCCTCTCTAGAAATGACAACACTAAAACATTTAGCAGGGAGACTGACAAGTCTAAGAAGTGGCTAAGAAAAACTGCAACTTATTGAAAAATTTCTTAAAGTAAATTTGTGCAAGATTTGTTTCCTATACTTCATTGTAGCAGATACAAGAATATGTATAAGTAAATATTTGAAATTTTGGGATAAAATTGTACCTCTTACGCCCATTTATGACTCCTCTGCAAAACTTATCATTCACCCCGACCCGGGGTGTCAAAATTGGAGTTGGATGTATAAACGGGCTTTTTTCATTGTTGGTGGTTGTTTGTGGTGGCCCACTTTGACTCGAGGAGCATGTTGGCATATACCCCGCGTAGCAGATGTTATTGTTCATGTTGCATGCTGATGCAAACCTATTTTAGGGCTTCATCTTGTGTCTTGTTGCTCTTCAATCACATCTATACTTGTTAGATTGCATGTCATTCCTCCCAATATGCTTATTTGTATAAAATGCACTTATGGACATTATTTGCATGTTTCTCAGGAATTTGGACCACATTTGATGGAAGAGAGAGAGAAGGAGTGATCCTAGGGTTCCTCTTCCCTTGGAGAGACCCAAAGTGAAGTCTAAGGCCCCCTTGACCTATCCCTAGTGGCCAAAGATCAATTGAAGCAAAGGTGTCCAAGAAAAGCCAAAGAATTGAGTCAAAGTGCTGATCCAGGACCCAACACGGTCGTGGTACCACAAAACGGTCATGCTAGGTCACTTACAAATCAACAAAACAACCTCCAACAGAAGCAGAGAGCAGCATGACCATGCAACACCAAACGGTCGTGCCAGTGATAGACACCGCAGCTGTGCTCCACAAAATGGTCGTGGCTCAGCAGACCAGAACGGTCGTGCAACACCACCACGGCCGTGCTACCCTCAGTTCATCATGGCCGTGGCGACCACCACAGTCATGGAATTCTCAGCCATCAACCAGACATTTCGCCTATTTTAATTCCCACGACCGTGCCCATACACCACAGCCGTGGCCTACCCTACCCACCACGGCTGTGGTGACCCATCACGACCGTGCTACTCACAGAATCCACCCACTTTTCCACTGCTTTCCCCATTTTCCCCCTACTTGACCTAGTGCTTCCTCCCCACACCTATATATACCTAGGTGGTGGCTGGGGCACGAAGAGAGCTACCCTCTACCCTCTCCTAGCTCCCACTCCATTCCACTCCATATCCACCTCAAATACACTCCATTTCACCATTTCCACCACATAACCCCCCATATCTAAGCCTTCCATCCACTTCCTTTCATCATTCCACATCATTTCCTCCTTGGAGGAGGGAGGAGGACATCCTGCAGCTACTGGAGAGGAGGATTGCTTCATCTACACTAAGCTCCATGGCTTCTTCTACCTCTTTCTTCTCTCTTTTTGTATTTTCCATTTCTATGAGTAGCTAGGCCCCTGTGGGTGGGCTGTTTGGGGGAAATTATGTTACTTTGATACCATGTTGGGGGAATATGACATGTAAACATTGTAATTCCATTTTTTAATGATTATATTCTATTTGCATCTCATTCTCCATGGATTGCTGGTTGGTTTGTGTGTGGAATCACCTAGGAATTTAGGCAAATTGCTTATATGTGTGAATTTTGGGATTTGCCCCTAGGTCTAATTCTTGGATCCCTAGGTTGCCTCCCATTTTCCTACATCCTAATCAATCTCCCTAAACCTAAGTGAGATATCTAAGTAGCTATATTAGGTAATTCTAGTGCAATTAGCATGGAGCCTTCTCAAGGCTAGAATGTGGGGGAATTGGGGTCCAAAACCCTAATCTCACCTCCCCATTACTACCCTCGGCCCCTAATTTCCCTAGGAATGCCTAATCTAGAAACCTAGACTTGATTAGACTCTAATTGAATTGTACCTAATCCCTAACCTGATTGAGCCTCGTAAGGGTAGTAGGGGGTGTTAGAGACTAGTTCCCCTATGCACAACCTAGCATATCCATGGCCAGTTAGTAGCTTAGGTTAATTCATTAGACTCTAACTTATTGTTTGATTTGAATAATCTAAATGGAATCATAATGTTCATATGTCACCCCCCAACTTAACTGATAAGTTCGTACCCCTAAACAACCCACACACCTCTTTTCTGCTTGAAACCCTAGTTTTGTGCTTGCTTAGCTTAATTAGTTCTTTTCTTGCTTAGTTATCTTCTTTCCTTGCTCTTTCCTTGTTCATGCTAGCTTAGCTCTTTAATTGCTCTTTTACTTCTCTCTTACTTTCCTTAGTGTAATTTGCCTTTTCATACCTAGATTAATCCTTTCTTTCCTACTTAGTCTTAATCTAGCCTAGGTTTAACATAGATTTCATTCTTGTCTTTAATTCCTCATTTGTTCATAGTAGTTTAACAATCAAATCACCTTTAAACCCTTAACCCTAGTCTCTGCAGTAGGAACCCAGTAAAACTAACCTAACTCTAGTGCCCCCTCTTTTCCCTGTGGATCGACCCTATACTTTCCACCTTCCTATACTACGACACGACCCCGTGTGCTTGCAGGTGTAGTTGTTTTAGTAGACGTAGGTGTGTTAGTTTAGGTCTTATAAATTTCGAAAGCAAAAACCCATCACGTGTGTTCTGACCTCGTGGGGCGCATCTAGTCGAGTCAAATCGGCTAGTGTGTTGCACTTCTAGTGGAATCGCACCAAGCTTTCTAGTGTCGTTGCCGGGGGTTAGAGGTGCTCGACCTAGGTAGTTAGTTTTGCTTTGACTTTTCCTACTGCCCTCATCATTGCTATTCTTTATTCATTTTTCTTTGCATTCTTTGTGTATATTGGTTTACTAACTTGCTTTCTTTTGTTTGGTTGTGCTTTGTGCATGTGACAAGCCATTCGGGAGGAAACAAGATGGGAGACCAAAATGCACCTCACAAGCCGCTTGAAGACTACTTCATGCCTAGCAACTATAAAATTGCCAATTGCTAGTAGGGTTGATCAAATGCCAGGAGAGAAATTCTCTATTCCTCCAGGTCTTCTTGGGCTCCAGCCCATCTTCTATGGCTCAGAGAGTGAGAACCCCTACAAGCACTTGGACTCCTTTCTTGAAGTATGCTCCACCTTTAGGACGTCGACGGCTAGTGATGATACAATTCAGTTGACCTTGTTCTCTTTCTCCCTTAAAGATATAGCTAAAGACTGGTATGACTCAAGAAAGGACATCATGAGTTGGGAAACAATGAAGAATGCTTTCTTGAGACAATTCTACTCTATAGCAAGGTTGACACAAATGCGGTGTTCCGTGACAAGTTTTAGCCAAATGGGCAATGAGCAATTTCATAATGCATGGGAGAGATTTAAGAAGCTTTTGAGAGAGTGCCTGCACCATGAGATCCCTTTGTCGTAGCTAGTTCAATCATTCTATTCCGGTTTGTCTCTAAAGGACCAAGATGCAGTTGACTCTTCTTGTGGAGGAGTTTTCATGGCTAGGCCACCTGAGGAGATATGGCCTTTGTTTGAGCAGTTGGTTGAAGGATCAAGAATTCGAGCTTCTAGCATGATGAATGAAAGGCAGTATGACTTTAGTGAGACACATCCTACTCATGATGACTCAAGCCCACAAGTGATGAAGATTCTTGGTGACATGGTGAACTTCATGAAGAACCAGGTGACAAATTCTCCTTGCCACCCGGTCAATTCTATTGAGTTCTATGGGGAAGAAAAGAAGACACCTCACTCCTATAGCTACCAGGAACCACAAAGTCCCGCATGCAGCTTAAGGTTTGAGGAAGAGGTTCTCTCTAGATTGAAAGTGTTTGATGATGTTCAAAGAGATGTTACAAGGTTAGAAAAGAGAATAGAGCAGCTATCTTCCATAATTGCTCTCCAAGAAGAAAAATTGTCTTCAAGACCCATCGTGAGCCACCATGAAGCAAGTGGACTCATGCCCTCTTCACAAGTTTTCTACATGCCACCCCCATGCAAGTGCATCCCATTAACTCCTTCCAAGGCTATCGCTAGCCTTACACTCCTCCACCACCTTCACCACCTCAATTTTCCCAAAACTTCACTTTCCAACCCCAATTCTCTCCCCCCCCCTCAATTTCAACCCCAAGTGTCACCCCCACCTCCTCCACAGCCACAACATGCTCCCTCTCCTCATCATGAGCAAGGTAGTGTTGTCACAGTTCTAAGGAGTGGGAAAACCCTTGAGCAGCCTGCAAGTCAAAGAAAAGTTGATAAAGCAAAGCAAAGACAGCCAAGTGGCGATACTGTGATTGATATTGCTGAAGATGATGTTGTGATACCACATGTTGAGTTTGGGATTCCATGTGATCCACAACATATCCCTTTTGCAGGTCCTACCATCCCTAGCATTCCACCTCATGTTCATGTAAGTGTGGCAAAAACTAGTGATCCTCCATTTGTAGAAGCACTAGATGAGCCATCGGAATTGAAAAGGAGGCAAAAGCACAATGTTGATATTCTTGAGGTGTTTCCCCAAGTGAAGGTGAACATTCCACTTTTGGATGCTAACAAGAAAATCCCATCATATGCCAAGTTCCTCAAGAACCTATGCACTGTGAAAAGAAGGTCAACGGGGATGATTCCAAAGAAGGTGAGATTGACTGAACAAGTGAGCTCCATCATACAACATGCCCATCCTGTAAAGAGAAAAGACCCAGGAGCCCCACTCATACCTAGTTACATAGGGGGACATCGCATAGACAGGTCCTTACTTGATTTGGGATCTAGTGTGAATTTGATGCCATATCATGTCTATGTTGAGCTGGGCTTAGGCAAGTTGAAGCCGACACATTGCACTCTCCAGTTGGCGGATAGATCCATAAAAGTGCCTAGAGATAGAGTGGACGATGTCTTGGTGATGATAGACAAAGAAAAGGGCGCGGTGTTCCCGGCAGATTTCATTGTACTTTATATGGAGCCAGAGGATAGGAAGATTCCCATCATCTTAGGGAGGTTGTTATTATCTACAGATGATGCTGACATTCATGTATGCAGTGGCACTATGACAGTCTCATTTATGGACATGAAGATCAAAATCAACATGTACAAGACCCCAACCTGATGTGTCCGAGATAGGGATATTGGACATGATCACTTCACAAGTCCAAATGGGCATTTGAGAGGACACCAAGGTGAAGAAATTGGTGATGATTATTGTGATGAAAGGGATGAGGAACCAAGGTTGAGTGCAAATGAAGGATGCATGTTTTGCGAGAATGGACACTTGAGAATTCCAAATTGGTGAATTTTGAAAAAATAATCAAGAAGCCCAACTGAAGGCAAGAAACTCAGTGCTTGTGGGAGCCAACCCACCTAGTTTTGGAAATTTTTGACCCAACCTTACATTTTTTATACTTTTTCTTTGCTTTTACACTTTCTAAGAAAACGCGCACACACTTGTATTTGATAGTTTTTGTGTAGTTTTGAGATGTGCAGGTGAGAACAGTGTGAAATGAAGAAGGAATAGATGAAAGTTTGATAAAGAATCAATAGAATATCAACTTGAGATCAAAGTTTTGATATTGAGAAAGATTTGAGTGTTATACTGCTATTACAGTGCACACCACGGTCGTGGTGGTGCACTCACATTCAACTAAGAAATAGTCAGAAATTCAAAAAATCAACCACGTATAGAACCAGGGCAGCACGACTGTGCAAGGCAGCACGACCGTGGTACATGAAGCCACCACGGCCGTGCCGCAGCCCGATTCCAGCAACTCAAAATCAAAATTTGCAAAACTTCTATTCACTTTCTCATTTCTCCGAAGAACAGAACGACCATTCTCCACGCCCTAGCGCCCGTGTAGCATGCCGCCCGCCCATTCCAACCCTCGAATCCTCACCAAATCACTCCCAAATCATTCCCAATCATTCCCCTACCATTTCCACTACCTTAATCTCCATAGTTCACCCATTTTCATCCACAAACTCACCACATTCTCTCCATTCCGCCCCAACAGCCCCGTTCTTCGGAGAAATCTGAAATTTTCTAATTCCACTACCTTTTTCGAGCAAAAATGAAGAAGTTTGCAAAGAGAGCAGTAGAGAAGACTAGGGGCATCATTGCTTATCAAAGGAAACCAAGAAACAACCACACCCAATTGACGGAGTTCGATTTGGATGCCATAGTGGATCATATCATTAAAGAAGCCTCCGAACAGCCACAGTGGAGGACACCGTCTTCGTCACAGCCACCGTCGTCCGCCTCCCGGCCATCCATCTCATCTGAGAGACCCTCTTCTACCGCTGCATGACCGTCAGTTTTAGCCGCACGGTTGTCCATCTCTTCGGCGGCACAGCCGCAGCCCGAGCCACGACCGCAACCACGTTGACGACTTGTATTAGATGATGAAGATGATACAGAGATACATGATTCTGAGTAGCACGAGGTTCCACCACAGCACCCGCTTCCACAGCCTGAGGTCACCACTGGCAGGGCAAAGGTGCCTAAGCACTCGGGGTACTTGACACACAGAGTTTTAGCAACTCGATATGCATGCCAAGAAACGATGGAGGCGATGGGTTTCTATGCCTATTTTCAGGGATTGATGGAGAAAATGGGGCTGTTTGAAATTTTGACATTGCATCAGGAGTCCTACGTCGAGCTTACCCAGCAGTTCTTTGCCACTCTAGAGAAAGAAACCGATGATGGCGAGAATGCAATTAAGGTAACGATTGGGGATAAGAGGTGGAAGATAACCTCGCAGATGCTAAATCAGATCTTTGCCCCAAGTGGGGAGATGACAGCCCTCCTAGACAGAGGAAGGACAAAAAATGACTCTAGCTCCACATATCCAGCGTGGAAATGCTTCATCGGATAAAGTACATTTGTAGCAGGGAAGTCAAAGATAAGTGGTATTCATAGCCCATTTCTCCGCTATGTTCAGAAGGTGTTAGCAAACACCATCTTTGGTAGGTACGAAAATCAAGGTAGCTGCACCAACAAAGATCTTTTTGTGCTTGGTTGGATGACCAAGGAGAGGCATGTGAACCTGGGGGCACTACTAATTGATCACATGAGGACAATCCTGTCCAAGAGCACAAATCCATTTGTAATGGGAGGGATTGTGACATCCATAGCCACTGCCTTGGGACATGACATGACAGGCTATACAAAGGCAGATGGTGGCAAGTTGGTTGATTTGCACTACTTGGCTCGCTCATTCATGATTACCGTTATAGATCAGAAGATCATTTATCAAATCCACCCACCTGACCCAGGAGTCACATTGGAGTTGCCTTACCATACTCCACCCCTCATGGCACAATATGGACCAACACCAGATTTTTTGGAAAAATTAAGGAGGTACGAGGAGGAGAACCCGAGAGGGGAGGAAATCCCTGAAGTGATATTTGTTGGGGGTCTAGGAGAGCCTTCACAGGCGACTGAGCAGAGGCAGACGACAGAGGAAAGAGCGGCAAGACGGGTGAGGCAAAGAGAAGAAAGGATGGGAGCATCAGAGCCACAACAACCTTTAGTGAATGCATATGATATAGGTACCATTCATGCACAGCTAGAAGGCATTCAGGCGACGCAAGACAGAATTCTACGGGCCCAGGAGGGATTCCAAATGACACAAGACACCATGTGGTTGGACGATCAGCAGATGCATTACCAGGTCAACCACCTTTATCAGTTTCACAATGCCCAGGCCCAGAGGAACCCATAGTGGGGTGAAGATTGGTGGAGTTCTCTATCAACATTCTAGGACAGCTACCCACCTCCATAGTCAGACTACTGGGGTGACTATTACAGATAGGGAGGAGCACCTCCACCACCACCACAGTGATCGTCTACCCTATCATCCTAGACTTTTGTGTCATGCTGGGGACAACATGATTCAAAAGTTTGGGGTGGTAGGGCAGTATGCCCTCATTCATTTTCACTCTTTTTGTATCTCACATGCTATTTACTCTTTGTTTGTTGTTTTTCACATTTTTTATTATTTTTCTATCTAGCTTAGGAGTTTACTGCTTTGCATATCTGCATGCCATGTAGTTTACTTTCTTTTCGTTTTTTCATAATTTTCAAAAAATTTGCTCTTTTTGCCATGCATTGCATATCATGTAGATTTTTGGTAATTTTTGCATGTTTTAGTTAGGATTTGCTTGTTTTCTGTTTTAAGTTCAATAATATAGGTTTAGATGTGATTGGAGGAAACTTGGCACCATTTTGGCCAATTTTGCCCAAATTTGAGATTTCTTATCTAGAAAGTGTGTTTTGACCCAATCTTTACTGTTTTTAGTAAAAATGATGACCTTTGACTGGTGCAAGTGAAATGTCATTCTTTATTGCTAAGTGGTATCAATGTTTGACTTTTTACATGTGCATCACCTCTCTCATGATTGTGATTGATTTGGCTGAATTGTGAACTTGAGCAAGCTTTGAACGCTTAGTGTTTGTGGAATCACTTATTTGATATATCAATTTCATCTTGTTCATTCATGTGGTGTGATATCTAGGATGAAGTATTGAATTAACTTTCATGCAGGATGCCTTATGTGGAAAATCATACCAATGACCCCTCTTTGACTCGACTCTTCTTCCACCATCTTCATACCCCTCCGCCTCATAAAAAGATGCCCTAGTGCACATAATCAACCTTGGCCACCTCCAAAAGTTTGGGGGTGGCCACATCTCTACCTCCCCGCTTCACTCTATCCACCATATGCCCTATCTACACCAAGGGCAAGAAAGAAAAGAAAAGAAAAACAAAAGCAAAAACAAAATAAAAGGATGCTCCTGTTTAAGAGCATTCAAATAAAGAAAAGATGAGTGTGTAAAAACACTCCAAAAATCTTACCGCAACCCTTTCTTCCACTTTCATACCCATTGAGCTAGGAAACATCAAACTTAGCTCATTTTTCCCTTTTCCACAGCCACGTGGGTCATTTGGTATGATTTGAAAAATAAGACTGAAAGCATGAATGTGAAACAACACTCCTAGTCATCCTTGATTAACACCATCATGAAACGGTTTACCCGGAACTTTATGGAAGAAGTATGGATAAATTGTGTATTCTATGCGCTATATTTTAAGTTCATATGCTTTGTGCTCTTTTCGTGGTTGGATTGTTAAAGTAGGAGAGGAGAGAGGTGAAATGCATGCACTTTGTCATCTTTGATCCCATTCAGCAATAATCATCTTTCACATTGCATATGTCATTTCTTTTTGTGGAAGTTTTGTAGAGAGATTGAGTTGGAGCATACTTGAGGACAAGTATGTTTCAAGTTTGGGATGGTGATGCAACCCTATTTTAGGGCTTCAGCTTGTGTCTTTTTGCTCTTCAATCACATCTATAATTGTTAGATTGCATGTCATTCCTCCCAATATGCTTATTTGTATAAAATGCACTTATGGACATTATTTGCATGTTTTTCAGGCATTTGGACCACACTTGATGGAAGAGAGAGAGAAGGAGTGATCCTAGGGTTCCTCTTCCCTTGGAGAGACCCAAAGTGAAGTCTGAGGCCCCCTCGACCTACCCCTAGTGGCCAAAGATCAATTGAAGCAAAGGTGTCCAAGAAAAGCTAAAGAACCGAGTCAAAGTGCTGATCCAGGACCCAACATTAGTCGTGGTACCACAAAACGGCTGTGCTAGGTCACTTACAAATCAACAGAACAACCTCCAACAGAAGCAGAGAGCAACACGACCGTGCAGCACAAAACGACCATGCTAGTGACAGACACCACGGTCGTGCTCCACAAAACGATCGTGGCTCAGCAGACCAGAACGGCCGTGCAACACCACCACGACAGTGCTACCCTTAGTTCACCACGTCCGTGGTGACCACCACGGTCGTGGCATTCTCAGCCATCAACATGACATTTGGTCTATTTTAAATCCCACGACTGTGCCCATACACCACGGCCGTGCTACTCATAGAATCCACCCACTTTTCCACTGCTTTCCCCATTTTTCCCCTACTTGACCTAGTGCTTCCTCCCCACACTTATATATACACCTAGGTGGCGGCTGGGGAATGAAGCGAGCTACCCTCTACCCCCTCCTAGATCCCCAAATTGCCACCCACTCCATATCCACCTCAAATCCACCCCATTTCACCATTTCCACCACATAACCCCCCATATCTAAGCCTTCCATCCACTTCCTTGGAGGAGGGAGGACGATGTCCTGCAGCTGCTAGAGAGGAGGATTGCTTCATCTACACCAAGATCCATTGCTTCTTCTACCTCTTTCTTCTCTCTTTTTGTATTTTCCATTTCTATGAGTAGCTAGGCCCATGTGGGTGGGCTGTTTGGGGGAAATTATGCTACTTTGATACCATGTTGGGGGAATATGACATGTAAACATTGTAATTTCATTTATTAATGATTATATTCTATTTGCATCTCATTCTCCATGGATTGCTTATTGGTTTGTGTGTGGAATCACCTAGGAATTTAGGCAAATTGCTTATATGTGTGAATTTTGGGATTTGCCCCTAGGTCCAATTCTTGGATCCCTAGGTTGCCTCCCATCTTCCTACATCCTAATCAATCTCCCTAAACCTAAGTGAGATATCTAAGTAGCTAGATTAGGTAATTCTAGTGCAATTAGCATGGAGCCTTCTCAAGGCTAGAATGTGGGGGAATTGGGGTCCAAAACCCTAATCTCACCTCCCCATTACTACCCTCGACCCCTAATTGCCCTAAGAATGCCTAATCTAGAAACCTAGACTTGATTAGAATCTAATTGAATTGTACCTAATCCCTAACCCAATTGAGCCTCGTAAGGGTAGTGGGGGTGTTAGGGACTAGTTCCTCTATGCACAACCTAGCATATCCATGGCCAGTTAGTAGCTTAGGTTAATTCATTAGACTCTAACTTGTTGTATGGTTTGGATAATTTAAATGGAATCATAATGTTCATATGTCACCCTCCAACTTAAGTTATAAGTTCATACCCCTAAACAGCCCACACACCTCTTTTCTGCTTGAAACCCTAGTTTTGTGCTTGCTTAGCTTAATTACTTCTTTTCTTGCTTAGTTAGCTTCTTTCCTTGCTCTTGCCTTGTTCATGCTAGCTTATCTCTTTAATTTCTCTTTTACTTCTCTCTTGCTTGCCTTAGTGTAATTTGCCTTTTCATACCTAGCTTAGTCCTTTCTTTCCTACTTAGTCTTAATATCGCCTAGGGTTAACATAGATTTCATTTTTGTCTTTAATTCCTCATTTGTTCATAGTAGTTTAACAATCAAATCACCTTTAAACCCTTAACCCTAGTCTCCGCAGTAGGAACCCAGCAAAACTAACCTAGCTCTAGCACCCCCTCTTTTCCCTATGGATCGACCCTATACTTGCCACCTTACTATACTACGACATGACCCTGTGCGCTTGCGGGTTTTGTTGTTTTAGTAGACGTAGGTGTGTTAGTTTAGGTCTTATAAATTTTGAAAGCAAAAACCCATCACGTGTGTTCTGACCATGTGGGGCGCATCTAGTCGAGTCAAATCGGCTAGTGTGTTGCACTTCTAGCAGAATCGCACGAAGCTTTCTAGCACTGTTGCCGGGGGTTAGAGGCGCTCGACCTAGCTAGTTATTTTTGCTTTAACTTTTCCTACTGCCCTCATCATTTCTATTCTTTATTCATTTTCCTTTGCATTCTTTGTGTATATTGGTTTACTAACTTGCTTTCTTTTGTTTGGTTGTGCTTTGTGCATGTGACAAGCCATTCGGGAGGAAACAAGATGGGAGACCAAAATACACCTCACAAGCCACTTCAAGACTACTTCATGCCTAGCAACTACAAATCGCCAATTGCTAGCAGGGTTGATTAAATGCCAGGGGAGCAATTCTCTATACCTCCAGGTCTTCTTGGGCTCCTGCCCATCTTCTATGGCTCAGAGAGTGAGAACCCCTACAAACACTTGGACTCCTTACTTGAAGTATGCTCCACCTTCAGGACGTCGACGGCTAGTGATGATATAATTTGGTTGACCTTGTTCTCTTTCTCCCTCAAAGATAGAGCTAAAGACTGATATGACTCAAGAAAGGACATCATGAGTTGGGAAACAATGAAGAATGCTTTCTTGAGACAATTCTACTCTATAGCAAAGTTGACACAAATGCGGCATTCCGTGACAAGTTTTAGCCAAATGGGCAATGAGCAGTTTCATAATGCATGTGAGAGATTTAAGAAGATTTTGAGAGAGTGCCCGCACCATGAGATCCCTTTGTGGCATCTAGTTCAATCATTCTATTCTGGTTTGTCTCTAAAGGACCAAGATGCAGTGGACTCTTCTTGTGGAGGAGTTTTCATGGCTAGGCCACCTGAGGAGATATGGCCTTTGTTTGAGTAGTTGGCTGAAGGATCAAGAATTCGAGCTTCTAGCATGATGAATGAAAGGCGGTATGCCTTTGGTGAGACACCTCCTACTCATGATGACTCAAGCCCGCAAGTGATGAAGATTCTTGGTGACATGGTGAACTTCATGAAGAACCAGGTGACAAATGCTCTTTGCCACCCAGTCAATTCTATTGAGTTCTATGGGGAAGAAAAGAAGACACCTCACTCCAATAGCTACTAGGAACCACAAAGTCCCACATGCAGCTCAAGGTTTGAGGAAGAGGTTCTCTCTAGATTGAAAGTGTTTGATGATGTTCAAAGAGATGTTGCAAGGTTAGAAGAGAGAATAGAGAAACTATCTTCCATAATTGCTCTCCAAGAAGAAAAATTGTCTTCAAGACTCAACATGAGCCACCATGAAGCAAGTGGACCTATGCCCTCTTCACAAGTTTTCTACAGGCCACCCCCCATCAAGTGCATCCCATTCACTCCTTCCTAGGCTATCCCCATCCTTACACTCCTCCACCACCTTCACCACCTCAATTTTCCCAAAACTTCACTTTCCAATCCCAATTCTCTCCTCCCACTCAATTTCAACCCCAAGTGTCATCCCCACCTCCTCCACAGACACAACATGATCCCTCTCCCCATCATGAGCAAGGTAGTGTTGTTACCGTTCTAAGGAGTGGGAAAACTCTTGAGCAGCCCGCAAGTCAAAGAAAGGTTGATAAAGCAAAGCAAAGGTAGCCAAGTGGTTATATTGTGATTGATATTGCTGAAGATGATGTTGTGATACCGTATGTTGAGTTTGGGATTCCATGTGATCCACCACATTTTCCTTTTGTAGGTCCTACCATCCCTAGAGTTCCGCCTCATGTTCATGTAAGTGTGGAAAAAACTAGTGATCCTCCATTTGTAGAAGCACTAGATGAGCCATCGGAATTGAAAAGGAGGCAAAAACACAATGTTGATATTCTTGAGGTGTTTCGCCAAGTGTAGGTGAACATTCCACTTTTGGATGCTATCAAGCAAATCCCATCATATGCCAAGTTCCTCAAGAACCTATGCACTGTGAAAAGAAGATCAACGGGGAGGATTTTAAAGAAGGTGAGATTGACTGAACAAGTGAGCTCCATCATACAACATGCCCTTCATGTAAAGAGAAAAGACCCACGAGCCCCACTCATACCTAGTTACATAGGGGGACATCGCATAGACAGGTCCTTACTTGATTTGGGATCTAGTGTGAATTTGATGCCATATCATGTCAATGTTGATCTGGGCTTAGGCAAGTTGAAGCAGATTAATTGCACTCTCCAGTTGGCAAATAGATCCATAAAAGTTCCTAGAGGTAGAGTGGATGATGTCTTGGTGATGATAGACAAAGAAAAAGGTGCGATGTTCCCGATGGATTTCAGTGTACTTGATATGTTGCTGGAGGATAGGAAGATTCCCATAATCTTGGGGAGGTCGTTCTTATCTACAGCTGATGTTGACATTCATGTACGCAGTGGCGCTATGACAGTCTCATTTATGGACATGAAGATCAACATCAACATGTACAAGACCCCAAGCCGACGAGTCCGAGATAGTGATATTGGACATGATCACTTCACAAGTCCAAATGGGCATTTGAGAGGACACCAAGGTGAAGAAATTAGTGATGATTGTTCTGATGAAAGGGATGAGGAACCAAGGTTGAGTGCAAATGATGGATGCATGTTTTGCAAGAATGGACACTTGAGAATTCCAAATGGGTGAATTTTGAAGAATCATCAAGAAGCCCAGCTGAAGGCAAGAAACTCAACGCTTGTGGGAGGCAACCCACCTAGGTTTGGGAATTTTTGACCCAACCTTACATTTTTTATACTTTTGCTTTGTTTTTACACTTTCCAAGAAAACACACACACACACTTATATTTGATAGTTTTTGTGTAGTTTTGAGATGTGCAGGTGAGAACAGAGTGAAATGAAGAAGGAATAGATGAAATTTTGACCAAGAATCAATAGAATATCAACTTCATATCAAAGTTTTGATGTTGAGCAAGATTTGAGTGGTATACTGCTGTTATAGTGCACATCACGACCATGGTGACATGGAACGGCCGTGGTGGTGCACTCACATTCAACCAAGAAATAGTCAGAAATTCAGAAAATCAACCAAGTATAGAACCAGGGCAGCACGGCCGTGCAAGGCAACATGGTCGTGGTACATGAAGCCACCACGGTCGTGCCACAACCCGATTCTAGAAACTTAAAATCAAAATTTGCAAAACTTCTATTCACTTGCTCATTTCTACGAAGAACAGAACCGCAGTTCTCCGCGCCCTAGCACCCGTGCAGCACGCCGCCCGCCCATTCTAACCCTTGAATCCTCACCAATTCACTCCCAAATCATTCCCCTACTATTTCCACTACCTTAATCTCCATATTTCACCCATTTTCATCCACAAACGCACCACTTTCTCTCCATTCTGCCCCAACAGCCCCATTCTTCGTAGAAATATGAAATTTTGTAATTCCACTACCTTTTTCGAGAAAAAATGAAGAACTTTGCAAAGAGAGCAGTAGAGAAGACTAGGTGCGTCATTGCTTATCAAAGGAAACCAAGGAACAACCACTCCTGGCTGACGGAGGCCGATTTGGATGCCATAGTGGATCCTATCATTGAAGAAGCCTCTGAACAACCACAACGGAGGACACCGTCTTCGTTGCAACCACCGCCGTCCGCCTCCCGGCCATCCATCTCATCTGAGAGACCCTCCGCTACCACTGCACGACCATCAGTTTCAGCTGCACGGCTGTCTGTCTCTTCGGCGGCACAGCCGCAACCTGAGCCACGACCGCAACCACATCGACGGCTTGTATTAGATGATGAAGATGATATAGAGATGCATGATTTTGAGCAGCACGAGGTTCCTCCACAACACCCACTTCCACAACCTGAGGTCACCACTGGCAGGGCAAAGGCACCTAAGCACTCGGGGTGTTGACACACAGAGTTTTAGTAACTCGATATGCATGCCAAGCAACGATGGAGGCGATGGGTTTCTACGTCTATTTTAAGGGATTGATGGAGAAAATGGGGCTGTTTGAGATTTTGACATTGCATCAGGAGTCCTACGTCGAGCTTACCCAGAAGTTCTTCGCCACTCTAGAGAAAGCAACCGATGATGATGAGAATGCAATTAAGGTAACAATTGGGGATAAGAGGTGGAAGATAACCTCGCAGATGCTAAATCAGATCTTTGTCCCAAGTGGGGAGATGGCAGCCCTCCTAGATGGAGGAAGGATAGAAAATGACTCTAGCTCCACATATCCAGCCATGTGGAAATGCTTCACCGGCCAAAGTACATTTGTAGAAGGGAAGTCAAAGACAAGTGGTATTCATAGCCCATTTCTCTGCTATGTTCAGAAGGTGTTAGCAAACACCATCTTTGGTAGGTACGAAAATCAAGGCAGCTGCACCAACAAAGATCTTTTTGTGCTTGGTTGGATGACCAAGGAGAGGCATGTGAACCTGGGGGCACTACTAATTGATCACATGAGGACAATCTCGTCCAAGAGAACAAATCCATTTGTAATGAGAGGGATTGTGACATCCATAGCCACTGCATTGGGACATGACATGACAGGCTATACAAAGGCAGATGGTGGCAAGTTGGTTGATTTTCACTACTTGGCTCGCTCATCCATGATTACCATTACAGATCATAAGATCATTTATGAAATCAACCCACCTTACCCAGGAGTCACATTGGAGCTGCCTTACCATACTCCACCCCTCATGGCACAATATGGACCAACGCCAGATTTTCTAGAAAAATTGAGGAGGTACGAGGAGGAGAACCCGAGAGGGGAGGAAATCCCTAAAGTGATATTTGCTAGGGGTCTAGGAGATCCTTCATAGGCAGCTGAGCAGAGGCAGACGACAGAGGAAAGAGCGACAAGATGGGTGAGGCAAAGAGAAGAAAGGATGGGAGCGTCAGAGCCATAACAGCCTTCGGTGAATGCATTTGATATGGGTACCATTCATGCACAACTGGAAGGCATTCAGGTGACGCAAGATAGAATTCTATGGGCCCATGAGGGATTCCAAAGGACACAGGATGCCATGTGGTTGGACCATCAATAGATGCATTACCAGGTCAAACACCTTTATGAGTTTCACAATGCCCAGGCCCAGAGGAACCCACAGTGGGGTGAAGATTGGTGGAGTTCTCTATCAGCATTCTAGGACAGCTACCCACCTCTACAGTCAGACTACTGGGGTGACTATTACAGACAGGGAGGAGCACCTCCACCACCACCACAGTGATCGTCTACCCTATCATCCTTGACTTTAGTGTCATGCTGAGGACAACATGATTCAAAAGTTTGGGGTGGTAGGGCGGTATGCCCTCATTCATTTTCACTCTTTTTGTATCTCACCTACTATTTACTCTTTGTTTGTTGTTTTTCACATTTTATCTTGTTTTGCTATCTAGCTTAGGAGTTTACTGCTTTGCATACCTGCATGCCATGCAGTTTACTTTGTTGTCATTTTTGCGTAATTTTAAAAAAAATGCTGTTTTTGCCATGCATTGCATATCATGTAGATTTTTTGTAATTTTTTCATGTTTTAGTTAGGATTTGCTTGTTTTCTATTTTAAGTTCAATAATATAGGTTTAGATGTGATTGGAGGCAACTTGGCACCATTTTGGCCAATTTTGCACAAATTTGAGTTTTCTTGTCTAGAAAGTGTGTTTTGACCCAATCTCTACTGTTTTGAGTAAAAATGATGACCTTTGACTGGTGCAAGTGAAATGTCATGCTTTATTGCTAAGTGGTATCAATGTTTAACTTTTTACATGTGCATCACCTCTCTCATGATTGTGATTGATTTGGCTGAATTGTGAACTTGAGCAAGCTTTGAATGCTTAGTGTTTGTGGAATCACTTTTTTGATATATCAATTTCATCTTGTTCATTCATGTGGTGTGATATCTAGGATGAAGTATTGGATTAAATTTCATGCAGGATGTCTTATGTGGAAAATCATACCAATGACCCCTCTTTGACCAGACTCTTCTTCCACCATCCTTGTGATAAAATGAACTTTTGAAATCTCTAAATGTCCAATGACATAAATAAACTCAGGCGTTTGGGTTATATTGTAAGTTACCATTAGTGGTTAATATAAGAGTTTGGCACCAAAGTTAAATGTAAGGTAGTTTATATGATGATAATCAGGTGGTACAATTTTGATAAAGTCTAGAGGTTGCTACAAGGAGTTATAAGCCTTTCATAATGATGAAGTATATGGCATATTAATGAAATTGAAACCAAGTCTTACCTCAACTCAATGTCACTGCTCTTTGTTTTGTGTTAGCTATGTGATCACCCGACACCACAACCTTGACCCTTGGGAAGGAGGTAACCATGGATGTGCTTAGGTAAGGCATTTGGATGTGAGATCGACGGGTTGCAAGTTATCTCCTAGGAAGCAGTTGGATTATAATACTAAGCAAGTAGTTCCACGATCTCTCCACCTACACATTATGTGGTTGTGGGTGAGGCACGTATCGAAGCATTCAGTTGCTTCAGGGAGGTTAGTACCCCTCTCACGGCTCCCTTTGCCTGCCAAGTGAAAAGATCCAGTTTCCCCAACCTCGTCTCTCCACCGCAATGGCTGAAGAGCACGGAACCGGAGAACGCAGACCAACTTCAAGGAGGAGCCACGAGTGGGGAAGACGAGGGTCTTCTTTTGCAGAACCTAAGAATACGGCGGTACCCTGGCTTGCCGTGGAAGGAGACACGTTGCAGAGCAGCGAGTCTCATGCAGGCAGCATCGAGCGCTGCACCTTGGGAGACCAGACCACTCATCAGAGGAGGACACCACCGCGGCAGAGGCCATCATCGGCGGCCATGGACAGGGCCCATCCACGGTGGCGGCAGCAAGGCAGGGAGCCACACGGTGCAACCATGCGAGGAAGAAGTAGACGTCGAGGAGTCTTCATCAGTAGATAGGAGGACGGAGTAAGCAGCCGCAGCCATCGCTGGTGCCGACGAGCAGATGGCGGAGGAAGGGAGAGCAGAAAGGCACTGATCTCTCACCAAGCCGACGCACGACGTAGAGGAGCAATCTCTAGCCGAAGGAGAGCCCAGTGCGGTGGACATGAGACGGAATCATAGAAGCACCTTGATGGGGTTGCTCGGTTGCTGGAGATGAGGCTTAGAGCGGTGCCCTACCCCGACGACACACCAAGCAGCTGATCCCAAGCCTACATTTTGACCCAGCAGCACCCAGCAGTAGCGTTCATGGAGGAACGCAGGTGTCGGGCAGAGAATTGAGTCCCGCCGAAGTCTCACGCCCATGGATCCAAGCAGATCCCACTCCGGAGACAAGTCCCTCGCGGTGGGCGGCAGCGCCATCTGCAGGGCGGAGCAAGCCTCTACGCCGTCACTGTGAAGGAGCGGCGATGGAGTGAGGAGGAGCTTCCATGATTGCTCACCGAAGATGCATCTGCCTCACACAGGAGCAAGTCCCATATGGCGGCGCTGCGTTGAGAAGAAGAAGAGGGAGCCGCACATACGCTCGTGTCCAGCCGAATCGCGAGAGAAGAGAGGTGTGAACAAACCAGAACCAAACCGGGTCCAGATGACCGTGAACCACCGGCCCAACCAAGGAAAGGAGCCACCCCCTTAGTGGACACGTGGCAGTCCCATATAGGCCCAAATAGGTAAAATGCTCAGATCTTGCATAATTCGTAGAAAATAGCTCGTTTATCAGAAAATTACAAATGAGGTATCAACATTCTCAGAAAAATGCGAAGAATAATATGAAAGTATAATATCCTGCTTTTGATGCATTAATAACAATGATATTATATAAGTTGTGAAATGCTCGTTTAATGGATAATAAATAGCAAATGATGACATAAAATCATGGAAAAATATTAGTAAGTTCATAATTACATATAGAATGCATATGATCTCAGATATGTACATGTTGATGCACAAAAGCATATAATTGGATTAATATGGATAATTAGGGTTAATAACCCTAAATAATAAGCACTTAATGCATGCAAGCTTAATAAATGATGATATTTACAGAAAACCCTCATATCTGTAATTGGAAGATAATATATAAATATGAGATCAATTATATACACGAAATTCTTGTTATATGAAGATGAATCTTTATACATGTTATGAAATCCTAATTTTGGTTAATGGTGTAACCTAGGGTTAATTAATGTGCACAAAAAGGATATTGAACCTAATGTTCAGATAATGAACCATAATCTGGAAAATGACATCAGTATGATAATTCTAAGACATGAATGCAAGTAATGATGCAAATATCCAAATGAACTAAGAGAAACCCTAATGGACATAATTAGGGTTAAGATGAGATATAATAAGATGAGAACCTGATGATAGTATATGGTCTTGTTTGATCAGGTTTGACCAAGCTTATAGTTGACATCAGTGATATGTGTTTAGTATGATCTATCTCTTTGGAAGGTACGCCATTACCTCTTACTTGGCCTATTATATAATATGCTTGTGATATATGTGTAGTAAAATACTTGGCATATGATATTGGATGAAATGATTATTCTTGCATGATATGTTGCTTGATTTTCTGTACTTATGGCTATGAACACATGAAACATAAGATATCAGACCCATCATATGATAGAACTAAACTCTTTGGTAGTACAATGCATTGAAGTGATCTCAAACTCTTTGGTAGTAGATCACATGTGTTAGATCTCAAACTCTTTGGTAGTAGATCACACATTAAATGATCTCAAACTCTTTGGTAGTAGATCATAAGGCCTAAAAACATCAAAGCCCTTGGGGGCAGATGTACGAGATATATGATGGAAATGTGCTTAAAATATGTGTTCTTTTGGTTGATGAACATCTTTGTGCAAGTATATGATTTTCTTATATTTCCTTATAACTGCCAAGTGTATTAGTTTTATCTTATTGCCAAGATATGATGAGAGGTATATAAAAAGACACGTAGGTGTACTCAATACAATATTCTTGAAATATTGTGCTGACGTGTATCTCATGTAATCTTTTGTTTAGGTTGTGGTTATGCTCTTGAAGATCCAGGATAGTTGACAGTTCTGTGGCGAGCTGATGTACAGGTGGACCTGTTGTCTTAAGATCCTGTTGTTTAGATGTAGTACATGTATATGTTTTAGTTTTCTGTTCAATATGTAATATCAAATGTTGTAACAATTCATGTTGTAATTATATGTTGAATGGTGAACATGTGTGTATGGTTTTATTATTGTTCATGTATATGTGGTACTGATTGTTTCCTTCTGACTCCCTTGATTTTCTCTTTCTTAGCCTAGTGTGTGGTGCTCAAATTGGGATTCTCGCTGAGGTGAGGGTTTCAATTTGGACGTCACACATCAGATTAAGTTTTAGAAAATCCCGAGACGTCACAGGTGGTATCAGAGCGTGAACAATAGCAAAGCCTGACATTTGCTCATTATGCAACTCAAAACTAAAAAACCTTGAATGTAATAATCTTTTAGGGTTAGATTAGTCGTCTTATAGAGACTAGATCTGACCTAGCCTCTAGGTTAGCACCTAGATGTCTGAGAACTAGGTCTAGACTGGTGCTTGTTGAGTAGCAAGTCCTTAGATGTCGTTCTTTCCTTGTAGTGCAGCGGTATGGGACGTTGCACTATTTGGAAATGACGTACATAAAAGGAAGAGAAACCCTAGACATATGGCACTCATTGTCTAGAGTAGCTACACTAGTCTACACCATGTTCTCACCCTTTTCACTAGTTTTCATGAAATTGTACTCTCTACTATGTGTGGGACACTCATTTTCATGATTTGGTTTTTGATTCCAAACGGATCGAACCTCGATAGTTTTCTCTGACGCTTGTTTTATCGGAGAAAAACTATATAATATTTTATTATGTATATGTATTACAAAAATGTGTCCCCACACATGTACGAGTAGGAAGTGGTCATGTAACCTAAGTGAAAGTGATGACATCGTCTAGAAGAGATAGTAGTTCTAGATTATATGTCTAGAGCCTCTTTGATATATATGATAGATGGAATAGATGACATAAGTTTTGATGATATGATGTAGGCCTTACATAGATGACATAAGATGGCTATGATGATCTATGTCTGTCTTTGAGAACTTAAGTTCAGTTTTGAGGTTTTGAGATAAGTTTTGGTGACGCAAGTATGCATTCTTTTATGAGATTAGATAAGTTAAGTTAAGACAAGTTGTGAGTCAGCATGAGCCTCAAGCTCTTTTAAAAAGGAGGACCTCTAGTGTTAGGACCAGTTTTGGGGTTAGCTCGAGAGAGAGCGAGACCCATAGGGAGAAGGTCAGAGAACCTAGACTCCACGATATGAAAATATGAGATATGTGATATCATATGTCCTAAACTAGACTACTCCTGAGTAATTGAGTTGAGTTTCTTTATGTATGATTCATGTAGTTTTCTTGAACCCTAGATGTCCTTGGGAGGACCAAACCCTAGAGTCAGAGAGAGGCTGGTTATGTGTGCATATGTGAACATGAATATGAGTGCCTACCATCTGGGTGAGGGAGAGAGACCAAGACCCTGGAGGAGGTAGCAATGTTAGTTTCTGTGAAGCCTCATGCTCGGGTTGGTGGTTTCCCGCATAGGAATCTAGTGGTTGCATGTATAAGAGAGTCTTGGGTAAGCATGTTTCGTGGGTAGAAGACCTATGAATAGTATGTTGTAGCATGTTTTGGTTTGTGCTTATGTGGCTAGAACTAGGAAAGCAATCGACTAGTACCAATGAGGTAATCCGAGGACCCTAGTCTAAGAGAGAGAAGATAAAGTTTGTATACGAGATACTCATAAAGTTGAGTTAGCTAAGAGAGACTGAGCACGACACTACCCTTACGGTATGGGTTAGAGGAACCTCATTGGGACTACATAAAGTTTTGATACATGTTTCACGAGCCACTTGTATAAGTCTATCTAGCACAACCATGATATAGTACATGCAAGATGTAATATTTAGACATGATATGATGTAAATCTAGAGATGGTATAATTGATATTAATGCATAAATGGTTAACCATATACATGAATAAAGATGATGATGTAAAATTCTTGGTTAATCTTGTGATGAAATCACTAATAAATGTTGTAATTTATTATGAGTAATGATATAAGATCATACGAACGAAACATGTTACACGAGGTGTTAATCTTAGTGCTTATTACAGATGAAAAATATAGATTGACATTTAACACAACATAACAATTATGACACCTTGATATGAACTAGATGGATAATGCGAGTTAATTATAGTTAACTCCTTCCTAAAAGGCATATGTTAATGTTGAACATGTTCTAATAACTAGCTCAATAATATGTTGATGACACCTTGACGCATGAGTTAATCTTAGTTAACTCATTTAGAACATGGTAATATAATGTGAGAAACCCTAACGTATGGGTAAAGATAAAGCTGCAACCTTAATGCATGAGATATATAATACAATAACCAAAGTGTTTGTGCACCCAAGATGGTTGTAAAACATCCTAATAGTACTTTGGATACATGGTTCCAGGTAACCGTTGCGGATATGTTGCACATAGAATAGTGCCTACATGTGGATGAAGTCATGGTATTTTTCCTGGCAGTACGAGTATGGTTAACTTTCGAGGACGAAAGTTCTTTTAAGAAGTATATGATGTGACAAAGTGGGTTTTTCTAGCATAATTCCAAGGACGAAATTTCTTTTAAGGTGTGTATGATGTGATAAAATGAACTTTTGAAATCTCTAAATGTCCAATGACATAAATAAACTCAGGCGTTTGAGTTATATTGTAAGTTACCTTTAGTGGTCAATATAAGAGTTTGGCACCAAAGTTAAATGTAAGGTAGTTTATATGATGATAATCAGGTGGTACAATTTTGATAAAGTCTAGAGGTTGCTACAAGGAGTTATAAGCCTTTCATAATGATGAAGTATATGGCATATTAATGAAAATGAAACCAAGTCTTACCTCAACTCAATGTCACTGCTCTTTGTTTTGTGTTAGCTATGTGATCACCCGACACCACAACCTTGACCCTTGGGAAGGAGGTAACCATGGATGTGCTTAGGTAAGGCATTTGGATGTGAGATCGACGGGTTGCAAGTTATCTCCTAGGAAGCAGTTGGATTATAATACTAAGCAAGTAGTTCCACGATCTCTCCACCTACGCATTATGTGGTTGTGGGTGAGGCACGTATCGAAGCATTCAGTTGCTTCAGGGAGGTTAGTACCCCTCTCACGGCTCCCTTTGCCTGCCAAGTGAAAAGATCTAGTTTCCCCAACCTCGTTTCTCCACCGCAATGGCTGAAGAGCACGGAACTGGAGAACGCAGACCAACTTCAAGGAGGAGCCACGAGTGGGGAAGACGAGGGTCTTCTTTTGCAGAACCTAAGAATACGGCGGTACCCTGGCTTGCCGTGGAAGGAGACACGTTGCAGAGCAGCGAGTCTCATGCAGGCAGCATCGAGCGCTGCACCTTGGGAGACCAGACCACTCATCAGAGGAGGACACCACCGCGGCAGAGGCCATCATCGGTGGCCATGGACAGGGCCCATCCACGGTGGCGGCAGCAAGGCAGGGAGCCACACGGTGCAACCATGCGAGGAAGAAGTAGACGTCGAGGAGTCTTCATCAGTAGATAGGAGGACGGAGTAAGCAGCTGCAGCCATCGCTGGTGCCGACGAGCAGATGGCGGAGGAAGGGAGAGCAGAAAGGCACTGATCTCTCACCAAGCCGACGCACGACGTAGAGGAGCAATCTCTAGCCGAAGGAGAGCCCAGTGCGGTGGACATGAGACGGAATCATAGAAGCACCTTGATGGGGTTGCTCGGTTGCTGGAGATGAGGCTTAGAGCGGTGCCCTACCCCGACGACACACCAAGCAGTTGATCCCAAGCCTACATTTTGACCCAGCAGCACCCAGCAGTAGCGTTCATGGAGGAACGCAGGTGTCGGGCAGAGAATTGAGTCCCGCCGAAGTCTCACACCCATGGATCCAAGCAGATCCCACTCCGGAGACAAGTCCCTCGCGGTGGGCGGAAGCGCCATCTACAGGGAGGAGCAAGCCTCTGCGGCATCACTGTGAAGGAGCGGCGATGGAGCGAGGAGGAGCTTCCATGATTGCTCACCGGAGATGCATCTGCCTCACACAGGAGCAAGTCCCATATGGCGGCACTACGTTGAGCAGAAGAAGAGGGAGCCACACATACGCTCGTGTCCAGTCGAATCGCGAGAGAAGAGAGGCGTGAACAACCCAGAACCAAACCGGGTCCAGATGACCGTGAACCACCGGCCAAACCAAGGAAAGGAGCCGCCCCCTTAGTGAACACGTGGCAGTCCCGTATAGGCCCAAATAGGTAAAATGCTCAGATCGTGCATAATTCGTAGAAAATAGCTCGTTTATCAGAAAATTACAAATGAGGTATCAAAATTCTCAGAAAAATGCGAAGAATAATATGAATGTATAATATCCTTCTTTTGATGCATTAATAACAGTGATATCATATAAGTTGTGAAATGCTCGTTTAATGGATAATAAATAGCAAATGATGACATAAAATCATGGAAAAATATCAGTAAGTCCATAATTACATATAGAATGCATATGATCTCAGATATGTTCATGTTGATGCACAAAAGCATATAATTGGATTAATATGGCTAATTAGGGTTAATAACCCTAAATAATATGCAATTAATGCATGCATGCTCAATAAATGATGATATTTACATAAAACCCTCATATCTGTAATTGGAAGATAATATATAAATATGAGATCAGTTATATACACGAAATTCTTGTTATATAAAGATGAATCTTAATACATGTTATGAAATCCTAATTTTGGTTAATGGTGTAACCTAGGGTTAATTAATGTGCACAAAGAGGATATTGTACCTAATGTTCAGATAATGAACCATAATCAGGAAACTGACATCAATATGATAATTCTAAGACATCAATGCAAGTAATGATGCAAATATCCAAATGAACTAAGAGAAACCCTAATGGACATAATTAGGGTTAAGATGAGATATAATAAGATGAGAACCTGATGATAGTATATGGTCTTGTTTTGATCAGGTTTGACCAAGCTTATAGTTGACATCAGTGATATGTGTTTAGTATGATCTATCTCTTTGGAAGGTACGCCATTACCTCTTACTTGGCCTATTATATAATATGCTTGTGATATATGTGTAGTAAAATACTTGGCATATGATATTGGATGAAATGATTATTCTTGCATGATATGTTGCTTGATTTTCAGTACTTATGGCTATGAACACATGAAATATAAGATATCAGACCCATCATTTGATAGCACTAAACTCTTTGGCAGTACAATGCATTGAAGTGATCTCAAACTCTTTGGTAGTAGATCACATGTGTTAGATCTCAAACTCTTTGGTAGTAGATCACACATTAAATGATCTCAAACTCTTTGGTAGTAGATCATAAGGCCTAAAAACATCAAAGCCCTTGGGGGCAGATGTACGAGATATATGATGGAAATGTGCTTAAAATATGTGTTCTCTTTTGTTGATGAACATCTTTGTGCAAGTATATGATTTTCTTATATTTCCTTATAACTGCCAAGTGTATTAGTTTTATCTTATTGCCAAGATATAATGAGAGGTATATAAAAAGACACGTAGGCGTACTCAGTACAATATTCTTGAAATATTGTGCTGATGTGTACCGCATGTAATATTTTGTTTAGGTTGTGGTTATGCTCTTGAAGATCCAGGATAGTTGAGAGTTGTGTGGCGAGCTGATGTACAGGTGGACCTGTTGTCTTAAGATCATGTTGTTTAGATGTAGTACATGTATATGTTTTAGTTTGTTGTTCAATATGTAATATCAAATGTTGTAACAATTCATGTTGTAATTATATGTTGAATGGTGAACATGTGTGTATGGTTTTATTATTGTTCATGTACATGTGCTACTGATTGTTTCCTTCTGACTCCCTTGATTTTCTCTTTCTTAGCCTAGTGTGTGGTGCTCAAATTAGGATTCTCACTGAGGTGAGGGTTTCAATTTGGACGTCACATATCAGATTAAGTTTTAGAAAATCCCGGGACGTCACAGGTGGTATCAGAGCGTGAACAATAGCAAAGCCTGACATTTGCTCATTATGCAACTCAAAACTAAAGAACCTTGAACGTAATAATCTTTTAGGGTTAGATTAGTCATCTTTTAGAGACTAGATCTGACCTAGCCTCTAGGTTAGCACCTAGATGTCTGAGAACTAGGTCTAGACTGGTGCTTGTTGAGTAGCAAGTCCTTAGATGTCGTTATTTCCTTGTAGTGCAGCGGTATGGGACGTTGCACTATTTGGAAATGATGTACATAAAAGGAAGAGAAACCCTAGACATATGGCACTCGTTGTCTATAGTAGCTACACTAGTCTACACCATGTTCTCACCCTTTTCACTAGTTTTCATGAAACTGTACTCTCTACTATGTGTGGGACACTCATTTTCATGATTTGGTTTTTGATTCCAAACGGATCGAACCTCGATAGTTTTCTCTGACGCTTGTTTTATCGGAGAAAAACTATATAATATTTTATTATGTATATGTATCACAAAAATGTGTCCCCACACATGTACGAGTAGGAAGTGGTCATGTAACCTAAGTGAAAGTGATGACATCAGTCTAGCAGAGATAGTAGTTCTAGATTAGATGTCTAGAGCCTCTTTGATATATATGATAGATGGAATAGATGACATAAGTTTTTATGATATGATGTAGGTCTTACATAGATGACATAAGATATCTATGATGATCTATGTATGTCTTCGAGAACTTAAGTTCAATTTTGAGGGTTTGAGATAAGTTTTGATGATGCAAGTATGCATTCTTTTATGAGATAAGATAAGTTAAGTTAAGACAAGTTGTGAGTCAGCATGAGCCTCAAGCTCTTTTACAAAGGAGGACCTCTAGTGTTAGGACCAGTTTTGGGGTTAGCTCGAGAGAGAGCGAGACCCACAGGGAGAAGGTCAGAGAACCTAGACTCCACGATATGAAAATATGAGATATGTGATATCATATGTCCTAAACTAGACTACTCCTGAGTGATTGAGTTGAGTTGCTTTATGTATGATTCCTGTAGTTTTCTTGAACCCTAGATGTCCTTGGGAGGACCAAACCCTAGAGTCAGAGAGAGGCTAGTTATGTGTGCATATGTGAACATGAATATGAGTGCCTACCATCTGGGTGAGGGAGAGAGCCCAAGACCCTAGAGGAGGTAGCTATGTTAGTTTCTGTGAAGCCTCATGCTCGGGTTGGTGGTTTCCCGCATAGGAATCTAGTGGTTGCATGTATAAGAGAGTCTTGGGTAAGCATGTTTCGTGGGTATAAGACCTATGAATAGTATGTTGTAGCATGTTTTGGTTTGTGCTTATGTGGCTAGAACTAGTAAAGCAATCGACTAGTACCAATGAGGTAATCTGAGGACCCTAGACTAAGAGAGAGAAGATAAAGTTTGTATACGAGATACTCATAAAGTTGAGTTAGCTCAGAGAGACTGAGCATGACACTACCCTTACGGTATGGGTTAGAGGAACCTCATTGGGACTACATAAAGTTTTGATACATGTTTCACGAGCCACTTGTATAAGTCTATCTAGCACAACCATGATATAGTACATGCAAGATGTAATATTTAGACATGATATGATGTAAATTTAGAGATGGTATAATTGATATTAATGCATAACTGGTTAACCATATACATGAATAAAGACGATGATGTGAAATTCTTGGTTAATCTTGTGATGAAATCACTAATAAATGTTGTAATTTATTATGAGTAATGATATAAGATCATACGAACGAAACATGTTACACGAGGTGTTAATCTTAGTTCTTATTACAGATGAAAAATATAGATTGACATTTAACACAACATAACAATTATGACACCTTGATATGAACTAGATGGATAATGCGAGTTAATTATAGTTAACTCCTTCATAAAAGGCATATGTTAATGTTGAACATGTTCTAATAACTATCTCAATAATATGTTGATGACACCTTGACGCATGAGTTAATCTTAGTTAACTCATTTAGAACATGGTAATATAATGTGAGAAACCCTAACGTATGGGTAAAGATAAAGTTGCAACCTTAATGCATGAGATATATAATAAAATAACCAAAGTGTTTGTGCACCCAAGATGGTTGTAAAACATCCTTATAGTGCTTTGTATACATGGTTCCAGGTAACCGTTGCGGATATGTTGCACATAGAATAGTGCCTACATGTGGATGAAGTCATGGTAGTTTTCCTGGAAGTACGAGTATGGTTAACTTTCGAGGACGAAAGTTCTTTTAAGAAGTATATGATGTGACAAAGTGGGTTTTTCTAGCATAATTCCGAGGACGGAATTTCTTTTAAGGTGTGTATGATGTGCTAAAATGAACTTTTGAAATCTCTAAATGTCCAATGACATAAATAAACTCAGGCGTTTGAGTTATATTGTAAGTTACCTTTAGTGGTCAATATAAGAGTTTGGCACCAAAGTTAAATGTAAGGTAGTTTATATGATGATAATCAGGTGGTACAATTTTGATAAAGTCTAGAGGTTGCTACAAGGAGTTATAAGCCTTTCATAATGATGAAGTATATGACATATTAATGAAAATGAAACCAAGTCTTAACTCAACTCAATGTCGCTGCTCTTTGTTTTGTGTTAGCTATGTGATCACCCGACACCACAACCTTGACCCTTGCGAAGGAGGTAACCATGGATGTGCTTAGGTAAGGCATTTGGATGTGAGATCGACGGGTTGCAAGTTATCTCCTAGCAAGCAGTTGGATTATAATACTAAGCAAGTAGTTCCACGATCTCTCCACCTACGCATAATGTGGTCGTGGGTGAGGCACGTATCGAAGCATTCAGTTGCTTCAGGGAGGTTAGTACCCCTCTCACGGCTCCCTTAGCCTGCCAAGTGAAAAGATCAAGTTTCCCCAACCTCGTCTCTCCACCGCAATGGCTGAAGAGCACGGAACTGGAGAACGCAGACCAGCTTCAAGGAGGAGCCATGAGTGGGGAAGACGAGGGTCTTCTTTTGCAGAACCTAAGAGTACGGCGGTGCCCTGCCTTGCCGTGGAAGGAGACACATTGCAGAGCAGCGAGTCTCATGCAGGCAGCGTCGAGCGCTGCACCTTGGGAGACCAGACCACTCATCGGAGGAGGACACCACCGCAGTAGAGGCCATCATCGGCGGCCATGGACAGGGCCCAGCCACGGTGGCGGCAACAAGGCAGGGAGCCACACGGTGCAACCATGCGAGGAAGAAGTAGACGTCAAGGAGTCTTCATCAGTAGATAGGAGGACGGAGTAAGAAGCCGCAGCCATCGCTGGTGTCGGCGAGCACATGGCGGAGGAAGGGAGAGCAGAAAGGCACCGATCTCTCACCAAGCCGGCGCACGACGCAGAGGAGCAATCGCTAGCCGAAGGATTGCCCAGTGCGGTGGCCATGAGATGGAATCATAGAAGCACCTTGATGGGGTTGCTCGGTTGCTAGAGACGAGGCTTGGAGTGGTGCCCTACCCCGACGGCACACCAAGCAGCTGATCCCAAGCCTAAGTTTTGACCCAACAGCACCCAGCAGTAGCGTTCATGGAGGAACGCAGGTGTTTGTAAGAGAATTGAGTCCCGCCGAAGTCTCACGCCCATGGATCCAAGCAGATCCCACTCCGGAGACAAGTCCCTCGTGGTGGGCGGCAGCACCATCTGCAGGGCGGAGCAAGCCTCTGTGGTGTCACTGTGAAGGAGCAGCGATGGAGCGAGGAGGAGCTTCCATGATTGCTCGCCTGAGATGCATCTGCCTCACACAGGAGCAAGTCCCATATGGCGGCGCTGCATTGAGTAGAAGAAGAGGGAGCCGCACATACGCTCGTGTCCAGCCGAATCGCGAGAGAAGAGAGGCGTGAACAACCCAGAACCAAACCGGGTCCAGATGACCGTGAACCACCGGCCCAACCAAGGAAAGGAGATGCCCCCTTAGTGGGCACGTGGCAGTCCCGTATAGGCCCAAATAGGTAAAATGCTCAGATCTTGCATAATTCGTAGAAAATAGCTCGTTTATCAGAAAATTACAAATGAGGTATCAACATTCTCAGAAAAATGCGAAGAATAATATGAAAGTATAATATCATGCTTTTGATGCATTAATAATAGTGATATCATATAAGTTGTGAAATGCTCGTTTAATGGATAATAAATAGCAAATGATGACATAAAATCATGGAAAAATATCAGTAAGTCCATAATTACATATAGAATGCATATGATCTCAGATATGTTCATGTTGATGCACAAAAGCATATAATTGGATTAATATGGCTAATTAGGGTTAATAACCCTAAATAATATGCAATTAAATCATGCATGCTCAATAAATGATGAGATTTACAGAAAACCCTCATATCTGTAATTGGAAGATAATATATAAATATGAGATTAGTTATATACACGAAATTCTTGTTATATGAAGATGAATCTTAATACATGTTATGAAATCCTAATTTTGGTTAATGGTGTAACCTAGGGTTAGTTAATGTGCACAAAGAGGATATTGAACCTAATGTTCAGATAATGAACCATGATCTGGAAAATGACATAAGTATGATAAGTCTAAGACATGAATGCAAGTAATGATGCAAATATCCAAATGAACTAAGAGAAACCCTAATGGACATAATTAGGGTTAAGATGAGATATAATAAGATGAGAACCTGATGATAGTATATGGTCTTGTTTTGATCAGGTTTGACCAAGCTTATAGTTGACATCAGTGATATGTGTTTAGTATGATCTATCTCTTTGGAAGGTATGCCATTACCTCTTACTTGGCCTATTATATAATATGCTTATGATATATGTGTAGTAAAATACTTGGCATATGATATTGGATGAAATGATTATTCTTGCATGATATGTTGCTTGATTTTCTGTACTTATGGCTATGAACACATGAAACATAAGATATCGGACCCATAATATGATAGCACTAAACTCTTTACAGTGCATTGAAGTGATCTCAAACTCTTTGGTAGTAGATCACATGTGTTAGATCTCAAACTCTTTGGTAGTAGATCACACATTAAATGATCTCAAACTCTTTGGTAGTAGATCATAAGGCCTAAAAACATCAAAGCCCTTGGGGGCAGATGTACGAGATATATGATGGAAATGTGCTTAAAATATGTGTTCTCTTTTGTTGATGAACATCTTTGTGCAAGTATATGATTTTCTTATA
Source organism: Alisma plantago-aquatica (assembly GCA_963693085.1). Lineage (NCBI taxonomy): Eukaryota > Viridiplantae > Streptophyta > Magnoliopsida > Alismatales > Alismataceae > Alisma > Alisma plantago-aquatica. The sequence goes on along the minus strand of OY856409.1, from coordinate 1,315,400,810 downwards.
TTTCCTTATAACTGCCATGTGTATTAGTTTTATCATATTGCCAAGATATGATGAGAGGTATATAAAAAGACACGTAGGCGTACTCAGTACAATATTCTTGAAATATTGTGTTGACGTGTACTGAATGTAATCTTTTGTTTAGGTTGTGGTTATGCTCTTGAAGATCCAGGATAGTTGAGAGTTATGTGGCGAGCTGATGTACATGTGGACCTGTTGTCTTAAGATCCAATTGTTTAGATGTAGTACATGTATATGTTTTAGTTTGTGGTTCAATATGTAATATCAAATGTTGTAACAATTCATGTTGTAATTATATGTTGAATGGTGAACATGTGTGTATGGTTTTATTATTGTTCATGTACATGTGCTACTGATTGTTTCCTTCTGACTCCCTTGATTTTCTCTTTCTTAGCCTAGTGTGTGGTGCTCAAATTGGGATTCTCGTTGAGGTGAGGGTTTCAATTTGGACGTCACACATCAGATTAAGTTTTAGAAAATCCCGGGACGTCACAATCTTCATACCCTTCCGCCTCATAAAAAGATGCCCTAGTGCACATAATCAACCTTGGCCACCTCCAAAAGTTTGGGGTGGCCACATCTCTACCTCCCCGCTTCACTCTATCCACCATATGCCCTATCTACACCAAGGGCAAGAAAGAAAAGAAATGAAAAAGAAAAGCAAAAACAAAATAAAAGGATGCTGCTGTTTAAGAGCATTCAAATAAAGAAAAGATGAGTGTGTAAAACACTCCAAAAATCTTACCACAACCCTTTCTTCCACTTTCATACCCATTGAGCTAGGAAACATCAAACTAAGCTCATTTTACCCTTTTCCATAGCCACATGGGTCATTTAGTATTATTTGAAATATAAGACTGAATGCATGAATGTGAAACAACACTCCTAGTCATCCTTGATTAACACCGTCATGAAACGGTTTACCCGGAACTTTATGGAAGAAGTATGGATAACTTGTGTATTCTATGTGCTATATTTGAAGTTCATATGCTTTGTGCTCTTTTCATTGTTGGATTGTGAAAGTAGGAGAGGAGAGAGGTGAAATGCATGCACTTTGTCATCTTTGATCCCATTCAGTAATAATCATCTTTCACATTGCATATGTCATTTCTTTTTGTGGAAGTTGTGTAGAGAGATTGATTTGGAGCATACTTGAGGACAAGTATGTTTCAAGTTTGGGGTGGTGATGCAGCCCTACTTTAGGGCTTCATCTTGTGTCTTTTTGCTCTTCAATCACATATATACTTGTTAGATTGCATGTCATTCCTCCCAATATGCTTATTTGTATAAAATACACTTATGGACATTATTTGCATGTTTTTCAGGCATTTGGACCACACTTTATGGAAGAGAGAGAGAAGGAGTGATCCTAGGGTTCCTCTTCCCTTGGAGAGACCCAAAGTGAAGTCTGAGGCCCCCTCGACCTACCCCTAGTGGCCAAAGATCAATTGAAGTAAAGGTGTCCAAGAAAAGCCAAAGAACCGAGTAAAAGTGCTGATCCAGGACCCAGCACGGCTGTGGTACCACAAAACAGACGTGCTAGGTCACTTACAAATCAACTAAACAACCTCCAACAGAAGCAGAGAGAAGCATGGCCGTGCAGCACAAACCGGCCGTACCAGTGACAGACACCACAACCTTGCTCCACAAAACGACCGTGGCTCAGCAGACCAGAATGACCGTGGCTCAACAGACCAGAACGACCGTGCAACACCACCATGTCCATGCTACCCTCAGTTCACCACGGTCGTGGCATACTCAGCCATAAACCTGACATTTGGCCTATTTTAATTCCCACGACCGTGCCCATACACCACGGTCGTGGCCTACCCTACCCACCACGGCCGTGGTGACCCACCGTGTTACTCATAGAATCCACCCAAATTTCCACTGCTTTCCCCATTTTTCCCCTACTTGACCTAGTGCTTCCTCCCCACACCTATATATACGTAGGTGGTGGATGGGGCACAAAGAAAGCTACCCTCTACCCCCTCCTAGCTCCCCAAATCGCCACCCACTCCATTCCACTCCATATCCACCTCAAATCCACTCCATTTCACCATTTCCACCACATAACCCCCCATATCTAAGCCTTCCATCCACTTCCTTTCATCATTCCACATCATTTCATCCTTGGATGAGGGAGGAGGACATTCTGCAGCTGCTGGAGAGGAGGATTGCTTCATCTACACCGAGCTCCATGGCTTCTTCTACCTCTTTCTTCTCTCTTTTTGTATTTTCCATTTCTATGAGTAGCTAGGCCCCTGTGGGTGGGCTGTTTGGGGGAAATTATGTTACTTTGATACCATGTTGGGGGAATATGACATGTAAACATTGTAATTCCATTTGTTAATGATTATATTCTATTTGCATCTCATTCTCCATGGATTGCTTGTTGGTTTGTGTGTGTAATCACCTAGGAATTTAGGCAAATTACTTATATGTGTGAATTTTGGGATTTGCCCCTAGGTCCAATTCTTGGATCCCTAGGTTGCCTCCCATCTTCCTACATCCTAATCAATCTCCCTAAACCTAAGTGAGAGATCTAAGTAGCTAGATTAGGTAATTCTAGTGCAATTAGCATGGGGCCTTCTCAAGGCTAGAATGTGGGGGAATTGGGGGTCCAAAACCCTAATCTCACCTCACCATTACTACCCTCGACCCCTAATTTCCCTAGGAATGCCTAATCTAGAAACCTAGACTTGATTAGACTCTAATTGAATTGTACCTAATCCCTAACCCAATTGAGCCTCGTAAGGGTAGTAGGGGGTGTCAGGGACTAGTTCCCCTATGCACAACCTAGCATATCCATGGCCAGTTAGTAGCTTAGGTTAATTCATTAGACTCTAACTTGTTGTTTAATTTGGATAATCTAAATGGAATCATAATGTTCATATGTCACCCCCCCAACTTAAGTGATAAGTTCATACCCCTAAACAACCCACACACTTTTTTTCTGCTTGAAACCCTAGTTTTGTGCTTGCTTAGCTTAATTAGTTCTTTTCTTGCTTAGTTAGCTTCCTTCCTTGATCTTGCCTTGTTCATGCTAGCTTAGCTCTTTAATTGCTCTTTTACTTCTCTCTTGCTTGCCTTAGTGTAATTTGCCTTTTCATACCTAGCTTAGTCCTTTCTTTCCTGCTTAGTCTTAATCTAGCCTAGGGTTAACATAGATTTCATTCTTGTCTTTAATTCCTCATTTGTTCATAGTAGTTTAGCAATCAAATCACCTTTAAACCCTTAACCCTAGTCTTCGCAGTAGGAACCCAACAAAACTAACCTAGCTCTAGCGCCCCTCTTTTCCCTGTGGATCGACCCTATACTTGCCACCTTCCTATACTACGACATGACCCCGTGCGCTTGCATGTGTAGTTGTTTTAGTAGACGTAGGTGTGTTAGTTTAGGTCTTATAAATTTCAAAAGCAAAAACCCATCACGTGTGTTCTGACCTCGTGGGGCGCATCTAGTCGAGTCAAATCGGCTAGTGTGTTGCACTTCTAGCGGAATCGCAGCACATGCCCTCCACCTTCATACTCATTGTTGCTAGGGTGATCATCTACGCAAGACAATAGAAACCACATTTGTTTATAGAGGTACTTGTTGAGGTCTTCTATGGCAGAACTGTGTTTTCTTGAAGTCTTTGCCTTCTTTATGTTTGTACCTTTTCCATGATTTTTGAGCATCTGTACATCTGCCTCAGCGCATGTGACTTCCTTCTCATCTATAGGTGTCCTTGCAGTAGTCATGTTCGTTCTTTTGTTGAGCGTAAAGGTTACATCACAGCTGTGGTAGAGTACTATAGTCCTAGCTATAACACTGACTACTAACAAAGTCTAATGACTTCCATGTAGAATAGGCATGATATGTAATCTAGAAGAGAGGTCGCCAGGCATTGTAGTAGGTGGTTTTTTTTCCCGACCTTTTATCCTTTAGGATGCCATATACTAAAAGGAAGTAGGCCATATGAACGTTCAACATGTTGTCATTCAACAGTTCTTGGTAGGATGACATAGTGCTGACTGAAAGGTACCCTCCTATTTTCAAGGTATCTCGGAGGTCGTCCTTTAGCACATAGATTCCATCCCTTTCGAAGATTGCCTCTGTCATGGTATCATCTTCCTTCAAGCATTTTAGTATCAGCTGTAGGGATTCTAGTGACATGCTCTCGTAGCTCCACCTCTCAAAATCCTTGAAGGTTGGCACTATTTCTCCCGCCGGCCCATCATGTTTGATTTTTGGCATATCCTCTTCCTCTATCTCCACTTATTTAGACTTGTGAGCTAGAGGTTGTTCATTCTTGTCTTCTATCACTAGAGGTTGTTTTGGCTTGCTATCAGATTTTCTCTCTACTTTGTCAGGTGTGTCGGCTGCCCAGCCTTCCTTCCAAGAAGACACTCTAGCAGGCTCTTCTGGATCAATCCACAGGGTTTTACGTTTCTGCCTCCATGTTTTCTTTTTAGGTAGAGGTATTTCTTGGTGAAGTTGTCTTGGTACTACATCTAAAGGCATCACTGAGTCATTGAAGAAGTGATGATCGTAAATAACCTCCATTGCATAGACACCACGTAACCCATGTAGATCTTCTGTGCAGAGGTCTTCCAACGAGACTCCCTAATTGATTGCTTCCATCATTCTGAGAACTATGAAGGTACAGTCCCCTGTTCCAGCCTTTTCTAGAGGGACCTTTTATAGATAGAGAATTGCTTCCAAATCCCTTGGTATATGTTATCTGCCATCTGTATAGTTCCCTGGAGACGTAGTGGAACCTTTAAGATATCCCTAGACTTCCTTATTTTTGTAGATCACGAACGTACTATCTAATTTGTCTACACAATAGTTTAACAACGATGTACGTCTCTCATATAGGTTGACGACAATCAATGCCCAATGCTTTACAATCCTTATAGACAGGACTATAAATTTAGTCTCCTCCCTGCTCACTGCGCGTTGAAGCTCTTTTACATCAACAACTTTGTCATTTTTTTTTCAAACAGAAGGTCTGCTAGATGCGTAGTGTCATTGAATACGGGTTGCATTTTGTCAGTATATAGAAATTCTTCAAATAAAGTTGCATAGAGTAATTTGAACAACTTCTTATGTACTCATCCTCATTTTAGAAAGATCCCTCTAAAATTATCCTTGTTAAGCGACCTTCCCTTGTTGTAATAGAGAATATCAGTGCCCGAGATGTTGTCGTTAATTATGTCTGCTAGGATATGGACATCTCTGCATGTGATTCTTAATAATATGGTCATGCTCATACCCACCATCTTGTAGGGTAGAGGAGGAGCAACACCTAATTATACATCATGGACTGGTGCACTCAACTTTCTGACTAGCTCATTAGTGAAGAAAGAGATGAGTCCACCTTCTTCGTCTTCTGAGGTACCGTCTCCTGCTATCTGCATGGCTATGAGTGGTACTTTTGTAGAGGGAGAGTGTACCTTGGTTTCCAATGATGTTTGGGTTGTCACCTTGCTTTCATCATTCATGGATATCTTGGAAATTAAGTCTTTTATTGGTTGATTATCTTCTTATAGTTGCTCTAATTCTATAGAGTTGAGCGTGGCTAACGTCACAACCATTTTCTGTCATAGAGTGAATCATCTTGCTTGTACTACGTCGAGTCTTTGAAAAAGTCGTTGCATATATCCATCTCGAACGTCATGTCGTCCAAGAACTTTTTGAGATCTCTTATTTCTCATGATGTGAGATCTTATATCACAGTGCTTTCATCTCTGGCGATGATGACTTGTTGAGGTTCTTCAGATGCAACCTTATCCTCTTCTGGGTTACTGTTTAAGTAGAACATCTTTGATAATGTATTTGTTTTCTTTGTCTCAGTGTCTTGACGAGGTTCTGACTATGGTCAGGCTTCTTTTGTAGGTGGTTCCACCCTTGGGGTGGTCTTCACATTGGAACTTTCATCTTTTGAAGTTGTTCCTACATCTGTCACTCCCATGTCATCATCATATTTGTCTGGGCTTGAGGGGATTGAGGAAGCTTGTGACATGGAAGGCATGATTAGACTCTTCAACTTCTTTCTCTACCACCAACCATCTATTTCCTAGTGTTCAACATCCAGTTGTCGTCACTCTTCATCTAAGCATTGACGTTCCTTCTTTAGGTCATCTAACGCTTCCTCGTAGCCCTTCCGTATTAGCTCTTTATCTGATCTCATGGCATCTCGTTCCTTTCTGAGGTCTGCCATTTCCTCAGTTAGAGTCTTCAAAGCTCCCATCATTGCATTCTGGGTGTTGATGACCCCTTGTATGAACTGAGGGAGCACTTTACTTCTCGCATGTAAACTTTTTATGTGCATCGTTAGAGCACATATGTTAGAGGTAATGTTTAATTTAATTTTAGAGGTATGCTGGATGTGTAACCAAATGGCAACAAACTTGTTTCCTAATACATCACCAAACGTTTATGGGTGTTGGTGTTGCTGCTCTACATGCATTATTGATGGTGTTGTAGATATTAGGGGCTCCTTGAGTAGTGGAGCTGGCTTGTTTCACGTAGGATTAGCATGTGTTGATAGAGTATAATTGCTCGCCTATGGTTGCTCTGGTACTTGTAGTATCACTTCTGGGATCACAGAGTTGGGTGCAACCTTAGGGTCCTTGTACGGTTAATGGGTTTCTTGCTCAATCTCTAAATGTCATTCCCCTATGATGGCTTAAAGATGCTCCTGGTAGCCTCCTTCATTGATTTCCACCTCAGATTGGTCTCCATCATTTACTGCCATCTCCACTGGAATGTGTGGTGAGGGTAGATACGGGGTGGCAGACTTGTCTGACGTTTTCTTCTTTTTATTCTTTATTGCTAGTTTCTTTCTATCCTCTAGCTTTCTCATTTCCATTTTTGGAGTCTTATAGCTCACATCCTTCTCGTCAACAGTTGATGATGGGCCTATGGCAGTGCCAATGGCCCCCAATTACATCTTATCTACATCCTCGTGTGTGGGCTGCAGTTTGTGGGCATCATAGTATGCCATTTCTGGGAGGGGTAAAAGTACCTTGGAGTAGCTTTGTTTGTAGAAACGTTTACTGCCTTTCTATGCCAGAATGCACGTGTTGATGAGGGACTTTATGTCAATCTTTGTATGTCCCTTGGTATTCTTGTACTTCATCAATAGGTCTACATCCATAAAGTGATAGGCTATTTTAGTTATCTAGCTTCCCATGTAGAATTCCTTTGTCTGCTTTGCCTCCCCTCCCACTGCAGCTGATAGCCTTATGATTAGTAGTCTTCCTATGTTCATCGAATTCTTGTTGACGATGGACCATATTAGAAATAGGTCCCCTTTAGTTACTCCTCTGATTTATGATCTCGTGAAGACTGTGTTGGTTGTTACTTTTTGCATCACTTGGATGAAGTAGAAGGTGATGAGAGTCACCTTTGAGTTATTCGAGTTATGCTCGTGTTATCTAGTCAGTTTCTCCCACATCCTATGAATGTTGTATTTGATGGCATCTTTTTCTCCTAGCGCGACTAAGCAAGCTTGTTCTTCTTCGGTTGTCCTGGTGAATATCATATTTAGAATGGCCTTGGTAATCATATGAGACTTCCCTCATATTCTCACTTCTAGTTTGAAGTCACCGCCGCCCTTCTTGCATTCGTCATCACTGACGGGGAACTTTTCTAATGACGACATGAACTCCTCTGTCAACTGAGTTAGGGAGGGAGCTTTAGTGGTACACATGGTGCATAGATTTACACCTTCCAAGAAGTTGATCACCTTGTCATAGATCCCCATCTTCTTGAAGTCCTCGACATCCAAATATCATGTCGGCTTGAACCTTTGGTTTGTAGTACCCAGTCAAACTGTGACTAGTGTGTTTGATCTCTAGGTACGAATATTGGCCTTTGCTAGTTGAGGGCCTTCTGTTCTTCCTCTTCGACCTCTTTAGGGGCTACTTCTTTTTCTTTCCCCTTTGACTTTTCCATGACAGTTAACTTTCTCCTCTTGCTGCTCTTTGCATTCTTGGTCTCATATTTCTGCTTCTCTAGCTTCTTTAACTCGGCTTCAGAAGGTTGGTACTCAGATGTCTCTGTTCGTGACATTTATTGAGACTCCTCAGACTCCTCTGGAATCTTGTGGGCTAGGATGTACTCGTACTTCTTCTTCATCTGCTTGAACTGAAGCTTCCTAGTTGGCGAGAGGTTTGGGTTGTCTTTCAGTGCCTTTGTTATCTTCTCTAAGTTCTCCTTTGTACCCCTCAATGAAGTTTCTTTCTTCATCAGAGTGTCCTCATTCGAAGTTGACATTCTGAAAGTTTCAACATTAAGATTTTGGTTAGAAAAATTATATTTTATATTTTTCTACTACATTAGCACTTAATTCAATTTTTTTATTGTTTGATATGAGGTTCCACGACCGTGACATATATTGAAGGTAATATTGTGGTCGAGGAGGATGCCGCGACCGTGACAGGTGACTAATGTAACCGAAGGAATGCCACAAACATGGCAAGGAAACACCGCAACCGTGGTGGGTGCCACGACCGTAGTTGGTTTAGACCTGATTCAAGAAAAGTTCTTGCAAAGGAGAACTGCGACCGCGACCAAGAAATACAGGGTGCCCCGACCGCGGTCGAGAATGCACCTACTCGACCGCGACTGTGCTAGGTTGCGATGGGTTTTCCCGCCCTAACCCCGATCATTTAACATCGATATCACCGCAAGTGCATGAGAGGAAAATCATATAGATTTCAATCCTATTTTGAAAAGATAAGAGTAGCCGTGAACACAATGAAAATGCTGGAAAAACTCTGGCGAAGAAGTGAAGATCAATTAGAGCGATTTTGGCATTTATCACACCAAAGAGAAAGCAAAGAGGGAACCAGTTGTAAACTCAAGAGAGACGATTAAACCTCAAAATATGATGGAAATCAAAGCGGAAATGATCAAAAGGGAATGCGCAATCAATACCTTGGTGAGGTTAGGATTTGAAACAAAAATAAGGGAATAGCGGTGGAGGTGGTGCTAACGCGACATGAGCATGACGTCAGAAAAAGCGGGTTCACAACAAATGTTCTTCACTGTTTGATCGTTGTTTCAATGACTAGCATCTTAAAATTATTTGGTTAACGTTAGGGAGTCATAGAGCAAGGAGAGAAAGGAAAAAACCTATAGCAAGAAGGGTTTTTCTTATATAGTCGGGAGACATCGCAACCACGGCTGGCTAGAACACCTTGAACGAGGTCGAATTTGTCCTTGACCTTGCCACAACTGTGGTCCCAAGGCGTGTCATGCTAGTCCCTCGATCGTGGGAGATGCCATGACTGTGGTTAGTGTTGCGACTATGGTGCACACAAAACTATGATGTTGGAAACTATTAACTAAAACCAAAACACCAATTTTTCATTGAAACTTTTTGTGAAGGGAAAGTAGTTTACATACTACACTGATACTATTTCTAGATCTGAAAACCCAAGATACTTAGAAGGATAGAGGTACATAACTCATAAACTAAAACACAAGAGATAAAGGAAATCATGAATCGTAAAACAAAGAAAGCCACAAAGGCTTGGGTTTCCTCCCAAGAAGCGCTAGTTTAAAGTCTCTTAGCTTGACTCTATCTCATTATGGATTCATCCTACTTCAACTAATATCAACACTTTCTCATTTGTTCCATCTGCTAGAGGATTGGGTTCCCCCAAACTCAACTCAGTCCTTCTCACAAAGGCTTGGTTTTCATAATTTCTTTTTACTCTCTACCCATTCACCTTGAATGTGCATGTCTTGTCTCCAGTTATTTCCATCATCCCTGATGGGTATACTTTTATGACTAAAAAGGGGCCAGACTATCTTGTCCTCACTTTCCTAGGAACAACCTGATACTTGAATTGAATAAAAGAACTTTGCCTCCTTCATGAACATCCTTGTCCTTAAGGTGGGAGTCATTCTATACCTTAGTCCTTTACTTATAGATCCTTGCATTCTCATAAGTGTGCGATCTCAACTCTCAGAGTTTCTGAAGTTGGATAAATTGTTTTTGCCCAACTTTATCAAGATCCATGTTCAAGTATTTGATAGCCCATAGGGCATTGTTCTCTAATTCGATAGGTAGATGACAAGAATTCTCATAAATTCACCTATAGGGTGTCGTGCCTATAAGTGTCTTATATGTTGTGCGGTAAGCCATAGTGCACCGTCAAGTTTCATGGACCAATCCTTTCTTGTACGACTAATAGTCTTATGTAGGATCTATTTGATCTGCATGTTAGACACCTTGACCTGCCCTGACATTTGCAGATGATATGACGTTGCAACCTTGTGTTTTACCCCATACTTCCTCAACAGAGCTTCGAACTACTTTTCACCAAAGTGCTACCCTCCGCCGCTTATAATAGTGCGTGGCACTCTGAAGCGTGGAAAGATAGTTTTCTCGAATAGGTTGATTACTAGCTTGGAGTCACAAGTTTGGGTGGAAACATCCTCTACCCATTTTAAGATGTAGTCGACAATAGTAAGTATATATTGGTTCCCCTTTGATGATGGAAAAGGTCCCATATAATCAATCCCCCATATATTGAAAATTTTGACTTCCACTGTAATGACCCTGACCTGGGTTATGCTTTAACCCTAGGTGTTTTTTTTAAGAAAGATAATTATATGCTTTCTATTATATTTTGAAAAGTAATTAAGTTTCAAGAGGAACTTATGTTTCAAGTTTAGTCCCGATTGAATGATGTTTGAGCAATTTTCCTTTATTTAGCACCAAAGTGCAATTTACCCAAATTGAGGGGCTATAATGCAAAATGTCACATTTGGAATGTACCCCATGTGTTTAAGAATCATAATAGATAGAATTATGATAAGTGATGGCTTATGGAAAGCCTAAATTCCATTTTTGAACTTGTTTGAACAATGCTGGAGCATTGTGCACCAATTTTGGTACAAGATGTAATTTACCCAAAATGTGGGGTTGATATGAAAATTACCACCTATAGAGTGTTCCTACTTCCTATATGTATCACTTAGAGGAGAGAGAATGAATGATACACCATGTTTGAATCACATATGAGTGATAGTAATCTTGGTGATGAAATGACCAAGAAAAGGGTTGAATATGAAAGCTTAACTTGAGTTGTATCAAGTTGAAAAGCCTATATATGAGTGCCTATCGGCCAAGGAGCCTTGGGACAAGCCTCATATCGTTTTGTGAACTCTTGGCAAAGTCCATATCGTGCAAACCACCTCAAGGAGGTGAGGTGTGATGGCCAACAAGTTTCCTTAGAAAAAGTGTATCGACTTGACTTAAAATAGTGATTAAACCTAGATGACTTATCCAAATGGATAAGCAATGGATGAATTTGAATCTCTAGATGATCCTCAACCTTTTTGAATGTCAAGATAAATGTTGATGCATGCATGTACACGTGTCACCCATGCATGACACGTGGCACCTACTAGCTCAAAATAATGACACCTCATTTTTGCCTTCCTTCATGAACAACAAGTATATATACCCCCAGTTTCACCCCTTGGTGCAATTTTTCGACCCTTACCACCCTCCTACCATAAGGTATTGCATATAGCTCCAATATCGTGAATGGATGCTGTGGTATCGTGCATAGGCCTTGGGATATCGCCCAAGGCAAGCGCATATTGGCCAAGTAGGTGAAATTGGCCATATAAGGTGATATCGGCCAATAGGGTGAAGAGTTGAGTGGCATATCGTGCAAGTGAGTGCCATATCATTCAAGAGGGTTTTCATATCGTGCAAGGACACTAGTGTATCATGCAAAGGTGCTGGAGCAAGAAGGAGCTCAAATATTAACCCTAAGGTGAGGCCATGATCATCTTCAACCTTGGATTGAAGCATGATTTTAGGGTTTTGATCTTCCTTTCTTTTCTTCTTCACCAATTGCGTATCCATGGTGATTATTTGTATATAGAGGAGTTTTGAAGTTCATATTCAACCTTAGGAACGTGGATCTTTGGATCTTGGAGCTTGAATGTTGTTCTTAAGGCAGGTTATATAACTTGAACTCAACCATGTTATTATTCATCACCTAAATTGTTGTATTTAATGATCTAGTTTTAATTCCAAAATTTCCTGAAATAGTTGATGAAGTTATGAGTTCTAGTAGTTTCTTAGACCTGTTGACATGAACTATAATAGTTAGAACAAAGGTCTAGAGCTTGAAGATGATGATATCACCTTATAAAAGTGATATCGGGTGCAAGCACCCCTAACCCAATATGATGATACACCTATTTCACTAAAATGATATGAATAGGTTTGTAAACATTATTGAATGATATGGGGGTGTAGTATACACATGTTGCACGATAGGAAGTCTATTATAGACTCCATGCACGATACAAGATCAATTGTATACTTGTAAGATGACAAGAAACCCTAATTTGGGTAACCCGATATGAGTAAAGAATAGCAAATGCTATTGCACGATATGGTAGCCTGATACACAACCCTAGTTGATGTCTAGCCCAACATGGTAATGGCTTAATACCTCATGCACGACATGGGTAACACATATAAACCCCTCTAGCCCGATATGAATGCTGTGTATATACTTCTAGCCCGATATGGTGGTGCCTATACACCTACAACCCGATATGGTGAACATATGCACACCTTTAACCCGAGACACCTTGTCAAGGTGAGGGCAAGATACTCTTAGGAGTGATGAGTGAAACAACAAGTAATGGTGTGGCTAATACCTTGATAGGTGAAACACCTAGAGTGGTTGATAATGGATAACCTTATATCAACAATGTCTCAACCTGAGATGAGTCCATATCAATTGATGATGGTTGGACAATTCAAATGTATGACTTATGATCAATACACTACAGAATGAATGTGATGGGCTAGTGCATAAAGTATTAGGATGGGAAATACCCTAATACAAGATAAGTTTATGAACTTAAGTAAGTTAAAAGTGATGAGGGAAGTGATACATCAAGACATGATAGATATCACATCCAGCATTTCAAGGTTGATGTACCTTGATGCACCTTAAATCCAATATACTTGGACGAGTAACACATGAAGTGTGTTATGTCAATTGTTACATTGAGATGTAATAAGTTTAATGCACTTTGATAAGTGTGGGCTAACATACCTTGAGAAAGGGTTAAGCCAAATAAATAAAGTATGATGTAATCATACCCTGGTAAGGATGAGAGACGAACTCATACCTTTTGTTGATGATTCATTTAATGATAAATGATGAGAATAAATAAGTATAATTGAATACTTATGATATCAATGTATGCTCATAGATGTGTGGAGCAATGAATTAGGGTTTGAATTAATAATATTAACTTGAAACCCTATCTGGCAATAAAGGGGAAACCCTAACCCTAATAGTTGTTGCCTAGTGAGAGGTGACAAGATGTTTAATGGCCTTGTGAGCCATGTGAATAGTTGTTTCCTAGTGAGACGTGACAAGATGTTTAATGGCCTTGTGAGCCATGTGAATAGTTGTTGCCTAGTGAGAGGTGACAAGATGTTTAATGGCCTAGTGAGCCATGTGATTAGTTGTTTCCTAATGAGATGTGACAAGATATTGATCTAGAGATTGATGTAAGAATTGGTAATGTTTAAAATAAACCAGGTAAATGGGAACCCTGTAACATAATAATAATAATAAATGGTTACAAAGATAATAATGAAATCTTGGTCATACATGCATTATAGTCATAGCCAAAATAAGGGCTATGGTGCTTTGAATATGTTAAAATGAGACATGAGGAATACTTTTATTCTATAAAGAATATGGATGAGTATGATGGCTTGACCAAGGTAATGCCTAGTAATAGTGAAATGTAATCAGGAGTGGTTAGAGTCCACTGTCTGGCTGTGTAATCAGGATTGGTTAAAATCCAATACCTGGCAGAGGCATGAAGCCTGTAATCAGGAGTGGTTAGAGTCCACTACCTGGCTGTGTAATCAGGATTGGTTAAAGTCCAATACCTGGCAGAGGCGGGAAGCCTATAATAACAGGATTGGTAATAACCCAATACCTGGAAAAGGCGTGAAGCCTAGAATAATAGGATTGGTAATAACCCAATACCTGGCAGAGGCGTGAAGCCTATAATAACAGGATTGGTAATAACCCAATACCTGGAAGAGGCGTGAGGCCTATAATAACAAGATTGGTAATAACCCAATACCTGGCAGAGGCGTGAAGCCTATAATAACAGGATTGGTAATAACCCAATACATGGCAGAGGCGTGAAGCCTATAATAACAGGATTGGTAATAACCCAATACCTGGCAGAGGTGTGAAGCCTATAATAACAGGATTGATAATAACCCAATACCTGGCAGAGGCATGAAGCCTATAATAACAGGATTGGTAATAACACAATACCTGGAAGAGGCGTGAAGCCTATAATAACATGATTGGTTATAACCCAATACCTGGAAGAGGCGTGAAGCCTATAATAACGGGATTGGTAATAACCCAATACCTGGAAGAGGCGTGAATCCTATAATAACAGGATTGGTAATAACCCAATACCTGGCAGAGGCGTGAAGCCTATAATAACAGGATTGGTAATAACCCAATACCTGGCACAGGCGTGAAGCCTATAATAACAGGATTGGTAATAACCCAATACCTGGCAGAGGTGTGAATCCTATAATAACTGGATTGGTAATAACCCAATACCTAGCAGAGGTGTGAAGCCTATAATAACAGGATTGGTAATAACCCAATACCTGACAGAGGCGTGAAGCCTATAATAACAGGATTGGTAATAACCCAATACCTGGAAGAGGCATGAAGCCTATAATAATCACATGATTGGTAATAACCTAATACCTGGCAGATGCATGAAGCCTATAATAGTTATATATGATTGGCATATTCCAATGCCTGGAATAGTTGTACATGATTGGCAAAGTCAATACTTGGAACTGATTATTATGATGTACATTCACATGAATGGTATGATCCAATACCTGACTAGCGGATTGGCTGAGGCCAACAGATAGAAATGAGAATGATTCATGGATGACATACCATGATAATGAGCATCATAGGATAAGCTTGAGATAGTATGATGGATAAATGATATATGTGTTCTTCATATTCCTTATAAAGTGAATAGATGATTTACTGCTCTATCATAGATAGTTGCAATGCGTTAAAAGATGAGAATATTCTAAACTGCTTATCCTCTAGTCAGTATTATACTATTTAACTGTGATAATAACTTTGTTGGCGGAGAGTTATATCTCTCGCTGGGACAATTGTCTCACCCCGTGCGATCCACATTTTTTTTAGGTGGATGTGCATGAGGGGGATTGAGACCGTACTACAGAGAAAGAACAACAATAACAGTGACAGCTCAGGTTGAGTGTACTATCTGTCAAGTCATGTAGATAGAAGTCCTATGTGTCATCTCTGTACTATCAGGTCCTTGGAGTTGGTTCGTACTGGTTTCAAGAATAATATGAGATTTTGGCTTGAATGCCTCAAGGTTTTATGTTGCTCCAGTATGTGTTTTGATAGAGCAACTGTTATATGTTATCCTTGAGATGAGATGAAACAATGTTGTACAATGTAAATCATGATATGTATGAGTTTTGGATCTTTCAGTAAAAGTTTTCTGTACAAGGATCTCCTTGCAAAATGGTTTTAAATTTTAGTGATTTTTGTTAATCCGCTGTCTATGTTTATTTCGCTTAATTAGTAATGATTTGTTTGTTAGTTTGGCGACTGCCGTTACATCCACACAGTCTGCCATCGACATCTCATTTCTTCTGCTGATGCTTCATTTAAGCTGACACTCTTTGTCAGTCTTGACAAATGATGCATCATCCTTAAAAAGAGTCGGCCAATAGAATCCTGATTGTAAGACTTTTGTAGCTGTTCTTTTCCCCTTGTGGTGCCCCTGTAAGGTGAGGAGTGACATTCTTTGAGGATTAGGGGTACTTCTTCTTCCGGTATGCATCATTGATATAAGTTGTCAGAGCATCTTTTGAACAACAGTGGATC
Source organism: Alisma plantago-aquatica (assembly GCA_963693085.1). Lineage (NCBI taxonomy): Eukaryota > Viridiplantae > Streptophyta > Magnoliopsida > Alismatales > Alismataceae > Alisma > Alisma plantago-aquatica. The sequence continues at coordinate 1,315,384,809 of OY856409.1, read as the reverse complement.
ATCTCAATAGTAAATTTTTATCTTGGAGAATAATTTCTTCTTCTGATTATAAGTGATCTCCAGTGGAAGTTTCCCACTGGCTAGATAATTACAAATGTTTGTGAACCACGACAGGCTCCATCAATATGATTGGGCCATTAAAAGAGCTTCATCAGCATAGTTGTCGTTTACTGATAATTGATTTTCTTTATCAAAAATTATCCTTGATAGGTGGTCTACAACCACATTTTCTTTTCCCTTTTTATCAATGATCTCATAGTCGAACTCTTGCAGTAATAAGGCCCATCACAAAAGTCTCATTTTTGTGCCCTTCTTCTGCATAAGATATTTTATAGCCCCAAGATCAGTGTACACATTTACTTTTGGCCCTACCAGATATGATCTGAACTTATAAAAAGAAAACATGATAGCCAACATTTCTTTTTTAGTGGTAGTATAGTTTACTTGGGCTTTGTCCAATGTTCAACTTGCATAGCAAATCACATGGTGTCTCTTATCCTTCTTCTCTCCAAGAACTAACCAATAGAGAAATCATTGGCGTTGCACATAATTTCAAAAGATATCTCCTAATATAGTGCTTGAAGAATTGGTGCTATTGGTAACACCCTTATGAGGGTCTGGAAGGAATCTAAGCATTCACTGGTGAATTCAAACTCAACATCTTTAATCTGGAGATTTGAAAGGGGTTTAGCGATCTCTGAGAAGTCTTTTATAAACTGTCAATAATATTATGCGTGTCCTACGAAAATCCTTACTCTTGTAATATATTTGGGTAGTGGGAGCTTGGATATGGCTTCGATCATGGTTAGGTCCACTTCGATTCCTTTCTTGGAAACTTTATTCCCTAAGACAATACCATCTTGGACCATAAAATGGCATTTTTCTCAGTTTTTAACAATATGTTTTTCCTCACAGAGCTGTAGTACCACAAATAGGTTTCTTAGACATGCCTCAAAATCCATTCCATAAACAAAGAAGTCATCCATGAAGGCTCTACTATGTCTTCTAGGAAGTCTGAAAACATAGATATCATGCAGCGTTGGAATGTTGCTGGTGGATTACACAACCCGAATGACATTCTTCTGAAAGCGTACATGGCATAGATGCAGGTCAAGGTTGTCTTTTATTGGTCATTGGGATGGATCGATACTTGATAGAATCCCAAATACCCATCCAGAAAATAGAAATAATCATGGTGAGCTAATCTTTCTAGAACTTGATCTATAAATGGTTGAGGAAAATGATCCTTTTTGGTAGCAACATTCAGCTTGCGATAGTCTATGCACATATGCCAACATGTTACTATCCTTGTTGCCACTTCAACTGCATCCTCTCCTCTTATCACTATCATTCCACCCTTCTTAGGCACCACATGGCTAGGGCTCACCTAGTTGCTGTCACTTATCGGGTAAATGATCTCGACATCCCACAACTTTATAACTTCCTTCTTTACAACTTCATTTAGCATTTAGTTCAACTTCCTATGTAGTTTTGGTTGTTTGTTTGAGATGTATTATGTACATGCATAAGACAGGGTTGAGGCCTCTGATGTCTTCCATTGAGTATCCTATAGCCTTCCTATGCAGTCTGAGCTCCTTTAGCAACCTTTCTAGATGATCGTCGGTCAAGTTGGCATTAACGTCACATGATTCCTCTCTTCTTTGTCCAAGAATTCATATTTTAGCTCCTCCAGAAGTGGTTTCAAATCACACTTTGGTTTCAGTGCTCTCTTTTCCTCAGGCATTTGCTCAAGCGAGGTGTACTTCGCGGTCTCGATTGTCTCTTCATCATCACTGAATTCTTGTTCATGTTGATTTAGGTAATCCAAGATCTCTACAACATCTGGGTCTTCCATTATAGGTTCTTGATTATTCAAGGCTCGCATAAGGGGATCAACAATTGCCTTGTCCTCTTTCACCTCTTCACAATATTGATTGTAGCAAACCATGAAGTAGAATGACTCAGAGAGAGACGGTCCCCTCATAGGGTGTTGTACTAAAAAATGGAGGTGATCATCCCCTACGTGCAAGGTAATGATTCCTTTTGCTACATCTATTAGAGATCTTCCAGTTGTGAGAAAATGTCTCGCAAATATCATCGAACACTTAGAGTCCTCGACTGTGTTGATCATTGCTATGTCGTATCGTATGAAGAATTGCCCGACCGGTATTGGAACATCCTCGACTATTCCAACGGGTCTTGTAAAGGTGTGGTCAGCTAATTTGATTCTCATGCCTATTTTCACCATGTCCTTCAACCCAAGCCTTTGTGCTAGAGTCATGGGCATAAGACTAATGCTCTCTCCCAAATCAACTAATCCATTCCTTTCCACATTATCTCTGACATAGAAGGGTATGAATGCCCTGGGATCCCTCTTCTTAGTTGGTAACTCAGCTTGAACAAAGCTGCTTGACATTTTCACCAATTGCACGGTTTAGATATGGTCTCCTCCTTCTCTTTGTGATTAGTTCGTTAGATAATTTTGCATATGTCAACATCTCTTGAATTGCGTCGAGAATTGGGACGTCCAGGTGCAACTTCTTTACTGCCTCCATAAATGTCTTGTACCTCTTCTTTAAATGTGCTTTGATCAATTTGCAGGGAAAGGGAACTCTTAGGGCATATGGAGTTCTGTTCGAAAGAACTTCTCTGATAGGATCCGAGTTCTCAACCTCTTCATCCTTCTTCCTTTCTCCATTTCCTATTTCGCAGACATCTTCACCTAATCCTTGTCCTTTGGACTCTTCCATTAAAATCATCTTTTTAGACTGTTGCTCACTACAACGTCCTTCTTCTGTAGTGTTGTTAGTGTGAATGTTTTCCAGTATCCTCTGTGATCTGAGAGTGGTCATCTTAGCAGTCTCCGTATTTGACAGGATCTCCCCTAAAGGATTTTTCATAAGTTCTACTAGTTGTGCAAGCTGTTGGTCAATCATCCTTTGATGGGTTTGCATGTCTTCCATTTGAGTTTGCATTGTAGTTAACACTCATGAATTGGTGATAGAACTTTGAGCAAGTTGGTTGACTACTGAAGCTTGCCTTTTTGTGAAGTCGAACAATTGAGCTATCATGTCAGTTTGGTTGTTATCTTTGGCTTGGCTCGACCCTTGGCCTTGTCCTTGACCATGTCAACTCACATTTGTATTTTGACTCTGGTAGCTATTTTTGTTCATCTGATAACTAGTAGTTCTAGTATATTGAGTTGGTCATCCTTTCTTCTCAAATCCTGGAGGCAGTTAGATGAATTACTCAGTTGATGAGTGTTTTCAGCAGCTTCTTTATTGCTGTAGTTAAACCCAAGATGATCTGATAGTGTGAAATTGGCATAAGAGACATTCTCTATTTCTTATTTTCTTTCACTTTCTTCACTCTCTTCTGGCCATGTATAGATACAATGGTCAACTCCATGCACTCCTTCTCCGCATGTAACATAGTTCATGACTTTCTCCATGTTTTCTTGCCCTTTCCCCTAGTGTCTTTTAATTGTTTGACATCAGTAGTGATTTTTTGAATCTGAGCTGTAATAGTCTCTAAAGCCTTAGCTTCGACTGATGGTCCTTCAGATCCTGTCTTCTTGGATGATCCTCTATCGTTTCTATCATAATCCATTACTGTTTGTAGTACAACTATGTTATCAATTATCTTTATGGTTCTGCTCAGTTTTTACCAAGAAAGTCTCTTCCGGTGGCTGCATTCAGTGAAGTTCTTTTGGTGGGAGTTATTCCGTTGTAAGAAGTGGTCACTGGGAATCCCTTATGGTAGTTGTGGTGGGGGCAATCTCTCTGGTATTTTTGAAAGTGTTCCCATGCCTCCTGAAGGTTTTCCCCTGATTTTTGTAGGAAAGAAGTTATCTTTTGCATATTATGGATAGTTCTTTCAGTGGGATAAAATTTAGTGACAAAAACATTTGCTAGGGGTCTCCATCGATCTATGGACTAGTGGGGCAAGTTAAGGTACCGATATAGAGCTTTATCTTTGAGAGAGAAATTGAGTCCTTTGTAATATATCACTTCTTGGGGCACTCCCCACATCTTGATGGTATCTGATATATTTTTAATGGCATCAAGATGATGGTACAAATTTCCACTCCTTGAATTTTGACAGAAGGGCTTGTTATAGATCATTGAGATTACAGTCGGATTCAACTCAAAATTAGCTGCATTGAAGTACAGAATGATAATTGGGCATCTGGACTTGCTGGCTCTAGTTGTGCCTGATTCTCTAAGAGTTTTTATATAACACCCAAATTTTTATATCACATGAGCAGAAACAATTTTTTTCCTTTTCTGGGAGTGTCACAAACATGATAACCATTGCAATAAAAGTAACTGAAACACTTTACAAAACTATAAAATTGATTCATACATAGATTTTTGTCAACATAAAACTACATCATGTTTATGCATAAGTTCATAATAAAAAGATGTCAATACTTAGGATCATCTAGGTAGATGGCACCCCACTAGACAAGCTTTAAAATCTCCTAGACCTTTACTTGTTCATTTGATCCGCATCTGATCCAAATCCTATGGACATCGCGTCCCCAGTCATGAATTTGGAAAAACAATCGTTAGAGTAAGTGGCATGAGTATTCTAAAATGCACATTACTGAAGAGCTAATAATGTTACAAAATATTCTTGAAAACTATAAAACTGATAGCAAATGCTGATTAAAATCTGAAAACATAATATCTCTTTACTTCTTTAACTCTTATCTTTCTACTCTATCTTTTTTGGAGACCTATACCATGGATCTCATGACCTACACCAAAGTGTCTAGGTGATACTTATCTCATCTGAATTCCTCTCATCACACTCATGGATTAGATTATAGACATACTCTAATCTAAAGTATCTTTTACTTATGATTTTTATATGTTTGTGGCCACCATTATACAATAAGTCCTCCTCTATTGACACTGAGGTGTCCTCTGTGGTGCAACACACCCTCTGTTGGCACAATGTGCCCTCTGTTGACACCGAAGTGTCCTCTATGGTGCAACACACCCTCTGTTGGCACAACATGCCCTCTGTTGGAATAAATGCCCTCTGTGACACCCATAGTGTCTGGCACAACGCGCCCTCTGAATCGTCCCGGGACTCTCTGGTGAGGACTTATTATATAATGCATTATGTGAATGTTTCAAATTAATTATCTTAAGACTATCTTTACTAAACTTTGAATCTGAACTTATCTGAAACTGAGTACTAAACATGTACTGAATTTTGAATCTGAAATCTGAATATGAATCTAAATCTATATGTGAATGTAAACATGTATCTCAATTACTACATAATCGGGATTGGGTCTATAACCCATATCATATACCTTTATTCAAAATCTGGCTACTCACACAGTGAGTAGTCTAAGTCTGAATCTAAATCTTTTTATTCTTAAGTTCTAAACTGAGTTCATTGCTGGATTTGAACATGTATCTCATTATCAGGGTAAACTTTGCTTTAAAACTCTTATTTGGTCAAATTACTTCACTTATACCAATTATATGATAAATAGCTTAGGAAAAAGGACCTGAAATGCTCATAGAATTACTAGGTATAAAAAGTATCTTGGGTCAGGTTCATAAATGTATTTTAAGTACAACATATCTAAAAAATATGAATTCTGACAAGGTGGTTCAATCCTTCTTGTTAGATATGATGTTACCCTGAACCTTAATATTTGCATAAAAACTTACATATTAAAGCTTAAATATCAGGATAGAAATCTCATAAAATATTGTCTTGCAACCTAATCATAACTTAATTTGTCATTATCTTACAATGCCATCATAAACTCATTTTACAATACCTTATGATCCCAAACGTACTTTTATTAGTACACCATGTCCTAATATTTTCAAATTCATATTCTGACATTGTACTTGTATTATAGATACTATTTATTCTAAGGAATCTAGTTCTTAGATTTCTACATATGTATGAAATCTTAATGGAATGTTTCTACTTGAAATCTTACTACATAACTATGACTATAAATATGAGAAATTCTAATAACATATGTGTACTTACATTCTTAATACAAAGGTATTTGAAATCATCAACTAAGTATGGATACATTACTGGCATATCTTATCTTGAAATCATATTCATTACTTCCAAACATTTCTAAGAAATCTTATAGGAATATGATTCTTCAACTTTCTCATGGACTTGGTCCATGAGTCACAACTATTTTGAGCAACATATCTCTATTTTAGACTATGGGTATCTAAACTTGCATAAGGATAGAAATATGAGAATAATATTGTTTGCAAATCTTAACATTGAAGTCGTAGAATATTAAATCACATAGATCATGAAAATCTTATTAGGAGACATGTAAACATATTGAACATAAACTATGAGTACTCATGTGCATGGACCACTTACCTCTTGTACTGGGGTATCTATAAGGAAGTCCTGATTCTAGTTCCATAACTTTAATAACCTGGATATCATCACAGTTTTATCAGTCCAAGCCTATGTTCCCTCTTTTTATTTCTAAATCTCAAATCCCATATTCCTAACTATATGTACCAACTTAGGGTTCTTAATCATAAATTTAATCTATGATCACCATAAAATCTTGGCATTGAAATAAAATAAAACTCATACTATATAATCAATAATATTATCTTTATACTCAAATAAGACATAAGTCGTCTTATGCACTCATATGAACATATAGATCAAAGAAAATCTCAAACATAGTCATATATACTAATATTACTTGACTCTATTATGAAATCAAATTAAAAACCATTTAGATAAATAATATCATACGAATTAGGCATATATATCACTTATTGTCTCAAGGTAATCATTTATTATTCTTTCATAATGGCTACTCATCTAAAACTAAATACTAATATAATAGCACATAAAACTTCATCAAATCTCTAGAAAAGTATTCATATAATGTAGGAATGATCACATATTAAAATATCAGGTCATTTAAAAATCATATCATGGGTGAAATACCCAAAATACCCTTATTAGGGTTTACATCAAAAACCTTAATAAAACTTCATATAAGAGAGATCAGGCTTTGAAATCATGTTAAGAATATCATAATACACATTCAATAAAATTTGTATGAATTTCTTAAGGCGTTTACTATTTTTAATTGACAAAACATCAAAATCATATAGTTTTGGCTACTCAACATATAATAAATAATAAACATCCAAATCATATTTGTAGATATTTTTAGAAGATAGTATGCTTGAAGATATTTCGATAGGTATCTTGTTTGTCCCAAACCGAGCTCTGTAGCTCAAGATATGATTTTTTGAAAATTACCTTATTGTTGATGAATTTCCGTCGCCAATCTGGATTCCAACGGTCCAGATTTATTGGCCCGTCGCCCTTCATCTTCCTCGTATGACCTGCGTTTCTCTGTTCCAGACCGGAAACAGAGTAGGTGGTGTATAGGTCTGGCAGCCACATCCCCTAGTGCCCAAACTGCCCTCTCATGTGGGAAAAGTTCCAAGTGGCTTCGCCCCTCTACTCTGATCTCCGGTGGCCGGATCTCCATGAAGATCGGCTTTGGACTGGAGGTATGCAACCTCTATCTCCTCCCAAGAAAGCACCATGGCTGTCCAGTCCTTTGCTTGCTCTCTACCTTGTTCTCCTTCTCTTGCCCTTGATTTGTGTCAAAAACCCTAGCATAGGGTCCGTCCGTCTTCATCTATCAAGAATCGGGGGTCTTTTATACCCCACTATAATCCGATCTTGGGAGGGGCCTGCTGATGGAATCCCCCCCTCATTCGAACTCTGTAAAATAGAGCTGCTCGCTTCAGTTTGGATCGGGCTGGAGTCGCCCACTTTTTTTTTTCTTCTTTTGCATAAAAGTCCATATTAATGAAATAATTATTATGTTCACATACTAATTCCATTTGAGTCCAAACTTTGGAATTGAGATGGTATTTTCATTATCTTTCTTTGAGTACGAGATTAGGTCAAAAATAAATAGATAGACACTCCACATCTACTTTTTACATAAAAGCTAAATAAATACTAAATTAATTACCTAGGTCTCTAGATAATTTAAAATCATTCAAAATTTTACTGATAATCTTACATTTTAATTCTACATCTATGAAAAATATCTTGAGCATTTATCATGACCATGAAACACTAAATTCCCAAATTTTCACTCCAAAGACCCATATGTAAGCTATGATTGGCCCAAATGGGCTAAAATTGGACTCTAGGGCACATGGTGCATTCCATAGTCTTACAAAGCGTCCATGAGCCTAATTATATTCCAAATCAATAAGATAAGTCTTAAATCAATATAATTTCTCAATTGAAGCTCATGTATGACTGGCATGAAATCAATATCTCTTTAGTTACATAACATGAAGACCTAAGCTAGGTCTAAGGCTCAATCCATGAATTGGATCATCATATCATATAATCATCACATTATTGTTCATTGGAACAATTAATTTATATTCATATACAACCGACTACAATCATACACATTTAAGTCATTATGTGTGTATTGGTTGATTAGATGACTTGTAATACACATTTTGTGAACTTAATTACGTACCTAGGCATGATTATGTTCATTACATCCCTTGGCATGTCTTTACTAGAAAACCCCACATTAAAGGATTACTTTAACTATGAAATTGAGGATGTTACAATTAGACCCACCTTAAAATAAATTTCGTCCTTGAAAATTCTCTAGGCTACTACCCACCTTAGGGTTCTTCTTACGTCTTCATTTATTATAAGGCACACTTATGTTCAAAAATTTTGTATGAAAAGAGATATGTAATGTGTTTTCATAAAAAGAATTATGTGAGTATTATCTATTACCTTGGTCTACTTCTCAACTCATACTTAGGGGTTATGAAACTAAACTTGGCTCTATACTTAGGGAATCTACCTCAACCTTCTCATGAATTTCTAAAATTAGGCATAGTTGACCATCTAATCTTAGGTCTTCCAGGTATCTCCTACACCTCTAGATATGTGGTGATCAAGCACATATCCACAGATGTGAGATCCTGTCATGCTATCTCTCACTAACCTACTAACACATGTGTCCCATACCACACGGACTAGTAAGAAATGAGATATGCATCAAAGTCTAGTGCTTATGACATTCCTCTTCAATTCTCAATTGGCTGGCCATAACCATTGAGAATGGAGAAGCAACATCATTAGCTAGGGTTAGGTTGAAACATGAGACCTAGAATATAAACATCTCTCTCGGGCATCTCTATCCCTTCTAAGGTGAAAACTATGGGTCATTCTATGTCATTGTATATTTCTATGGGAATCTATCCCTAAACTCTAATCTCTTATCTCTTCACTCTAGGGTGACTATGATACTCATGTTTGCCTAGTGGCCATTTACCAAATTGCTCTGATACCATATTATAACACCCAGATTTTTATATCACATGAGCAGAAGCAATTTTTTTTCCTTTTCTGGGAGTGTCACAAACATGATAACCATTGCAATAGAAGTAAATGAAACACTTTACAAAACTATAAAATTGATTTATACATAGCTTTTTGTCAACATAAAACTACATCATGTTTATGCATAAGTTCATAATAAAAAGATGTCAATACTCAAGATCATCTAGGTAGATGGCACCCCACTAGACAAGCTTTAAAATCTCCTAGAAATGTACTTGTTCATTTGATCTGCATCTACTCCAAATCCTGTGGACATCGCGTCCCCAGCCATGCATTGGGAAAAACAATCGTTAGAGTAAGTGGCATGAGTATTCTAAAATGCACATTACTGAAGAGCTAACAATGTTACAAAATATTCTTGGACACTATAAAACTGATAGCAAATGCTGATTAAAATCTAAAAACATAATATATCTTGACTTCTTTAACTCTTATCTTTCTACTCTATCTTTTCTGGAGACCTATACCATGGATCTCATGACCTACACCAAAGTGTCTAGGTCATACTTATCTCATCTGAATTCCTCTCATCACACTCATGGATGAGATTACAAACATACTCTAATTTAAAGTATCTTTTACTTACAATTTTTATATGTTTGTGGCCACCATTATACAATAAGTCCTACTCTGTTCACACCGAGGTGTCCTCTGTGGTGCAACACACCCTATGTTGGCACAATGTGCCCTCTGTTGACACTGAAGTGTCCTCTATGGTACAACACACCCTCTGTTGGCACAATGTGCCCTCTGTTGGCATAAATGCCCTCTGTGACACCCACAGTGTCTGATGCAGTGCGCCCTCTGAATTGTCCCGGGACTCTCTGGTGAGAACTTATTATATAATGCATTATGTGAATGTTTCAAATTAATTATCTTAAGTCTATGTTTACTAAACTTTGAATCTGAACTTATCTGAAACTAAGTACTAAACATGTACTGAATTCTGAATCTGAAATCTGAATCTGAATCTGAATCTATATCTGAATTTGAATCTGAATCTATATCTGAATGTAAACATGTATCTCAATTACTACATAATCGGGATTGGGTCTATAACCCATATCATATACCTTTATTCAAAATCTAGCTACTCACACAGTGAGTAGTCTAAGTCTGAATCTAAATCTTTTTATTCTTAAGTTATAAACTGAGTTCATTGTTGGATTTGAACATGTATCTCATTATCGGGGTAAACTTTGTTTTAAAACTCTTATTTGGTCAAATTACTTCACTTATACCAATTATATGATAAATAGCTTAGGAAAAAGGACCCGAAATTGTCATAGAATTACTAGGTATACAAAGTATCTTAAGTCAGGTTCATAAACGTATTTTAAGTACAACATATCTAAAAAATATGAATTCTGACAAGGTGGTTCGATCCTTCTTGTTAAATATGATGTTTCCCTGAACCTTAATATTTGCATAAAAACTTACATATTAAAGCTTAAATATCAGGATAGAAATCTCATAAAATATTGTCTTGCAACCTAATCATAACTTAATTTGTCATTATCTTACAATGCCATCATAAACTCATTTTACAATACCTTATGATCCCAAACGTACTTTTATTAGTACACCATGTCCTAATATTTTCAAATTCATATTCTGACATTGTACTTGTATTCTAGATACTATTTATTCTAAGGAATCTAGTTCTTAGATTTCTACATTTGTATGAAATCTTAATGGCATGTTTGTACTTGAAATCTTACTACATAACTATGACTATAAATATGAGAAATTCTAATAACATATGTGTACTTACATTCTTAATACAAAGGTATTTGAAATCATCAACTAAGTATGGATACATTACTGTCATATCTTATCTTGAAATCGTATTCATTACTTCCAAACATTTCTAAGAAATCTTATAGGAATATGATTCTTCAACTTTCTCATGGACTTGGTCCATGAGTCACAACTATTTTGAGCAACATATCTCTATTTTAAACTTTGGGTATCTAAACTTGCATAATGATAGAAATATGAGAATAATATTGTTTGCAAATCTTAACATTGAAGTCTTAGAACATTAAATCACATAGATGATGAAACTCTTATTAGGAGACATGTAAACATATTGAATATAAACTATGAGTACTCATGTGCATGGACAACTTACCTCTTATACTGGGGTATCTATAAGGAAGTCTTGATTCCAGTTCCATAACTTTAATAACCTGGATATCATCAGAGTTTTATCAGTCCAAGCCTATGTTCCCTATTTTTATTTCTAAATCTCAAATCCCATATTCCTAACTATATGTACCAACTTAGGGTTCTTAATCATAACTTTAATCTATGATCACAATAAAATCTTGGCATTGAAATAAAATAATACTCATACTATATAATAAATAATATTATCTTTATACTCAAATAAGACATAAGTCGTCTTATGCACTCATATGAACATATAGATCAAAGAAAATCTCAAACATAGTCATATATACTAATATTACTTGACTCTATTATGAAATCAAATTAAAAACCATTTAGATAAATAATATCATACTAATTAGGCATATATATCACTTATTGTCTCAAGGTAATCATTTATTATTCTTTCATAATGGCTACTCATCTAAAACTAAATACTAATATAATAGCACATAAAACTTCATCAAATCTCTAGAAAAGTATTCATATAATGTAGGAATGATCACATATTAAAATATCAGGTCATTTAAAAATCATATCATGGGTGAAATACCCAAAATACCCTTATTAGGGTTTACATCAAAAACCTTAATAAAACTTCATATAAGAGAGATCAGGCTTTGAAATCATGTTAAGAATATCATAATACACATTCAATAAAATTTGTATGAATTTCTTAAGGCGTTTACTATTTTTAATTGATAAAACATCAAAATCATATAGTTTTGGCTACTCAACATATAATAAATAATAAACATCCAAATCATATTTGTAGATATTTTTAGAAGATAGTATGCTTGAAGATATTTCGATAGGTATCTTGTTTGTCCCAAACTGAGCTCTGTAGCTCAAGATATGATTTTTTGAAAATTACCTTATTGTTGATGAATTTTCGTCACCAATCTGGAATCCAACGGTCTAGATCTATTGGCCCGTCGCCCTTCATCTTCCTCGTATGACCTGTGCTGCTCTATTCCAGATCGAAAATAGAGTAGGCGGCATACAGGTCTGGCAGCCGCATCCCCCAACGCCCAAACTGCCCTCTCATGTGGGAAAAGTTCCAAGTGGCTTCGCCCCTCTACTCTGATCTCCGGTGGCCGGATCTCCATGAAGATCGGCTTTGGACCGGAGGTATGCAACCTCCATCTCCTCCCAAGAAAGCACCATGGCTGTCCAGTCCTTTGCTTCCTCTCTACCTTGTTCTCCTTCTTTTTTTTTTTAGGCAAGCCAGGAGGTATTCTTATTCATCCCATCCTCCTCTTACGAGAAAATCAACAAAATTATTTCTACAAATAAACTCATGTGCAGAATTAAACATGGCAGTACTACTGCCATTACAATCACTAACTAACATTCCATACAGGCAGTCCGGAGGATAGGTATAGTACCTGCCTCCAAGGTTTTGTTTTTGGTGGTAGCTAGCTAACTCATCAGCCAGCTGGTTGCGACCCCTCTTCGCATGAACAAGCCTCCAATTCGACTTCATCATCCTCCTACACTTGATCTATGCTTTTATGAATCGTGGGGCTTCGTCCTCGTCACCTTGAAGCAACTGGACAGCAATCTTGCAGTCCGATTCCACGATCACCTTTTCCCACCCTAGCTTCTCAGCCTCCTTCATCGCAATGATGATGGCTTCCACTTCCGCTCCCAGAGCATCCCTCACAACTGTTTTGGTTCCTTTCCCCATCAACCACTGTCCTCTGTAGTCTCTCACGACAAACGCACAGCTTCTTCCTCTCTTCCGGCAGGCCGCATCAGTATTAATCTTAAACCAGCCTTCCATCGGAGCTTCCCATTGCTCCTGTTGTGCTGTAGAACTATCATCCTCCTCGTAGTGCCATGCTAGCTGATTCAGGCGAATTTCGAGATTCACTTTTCTGGTCGTATGCTCTTGATTGGGCTGCTTGTTCTCCATTACCTGTCTGTTCCTGCTCTTCCAAATGTTCCAACAGCCGAACAAGAAGCTGTCTCTAACATGCTTGTTCCTCAGATTCCCATATATCCAGGCTTGAAGGTTCAGTTCGGTGAAGAAATCCAGAGGTATCCCATTCCCTAGAATCTTCTTCCAGCATTCAGTAGCATGTGGACAGTCTCACACTGCATGGATACTATCTTCTTCCTGAGCCATACAAATGCCGCATCTACTATCATCTGCCATCTTCCTCTCCTTTCTTCTTTTGTTCGTCAGGATCGCATTGTGAGATAAGGTCCATATGAACATCTTCACCCGAGCTGGGATATGGGCGCTCCATATAGTCCTCCATTCTCCTTGAACCATTAGCTCAGCCTCCTGTCGACTCGCTTTGTACGCTGAACTAGTAGTAAAATTGCCCGTGGTAGTGTGATTCCAGACAATACTGTCTCTCCCAACCTGCTTCGTAGGAGGTGGTATGCGTAAAATGTCTTTAACACAATTCATAGGAAGCCACTCCTTCAAGAAGTGCACATCCCAAACATTATTATCAAGCACAACACTTCTCACCTGCAGGTCTTGGAGTTCAGCCGGAATGTCTTTGGTAGTTATACTACGCAGCTGCCCATGATTCTTCACCCAAATATCATCCCAGAAGTTCGTGTCCTTCCCTATCGCCAGCTGAATATACGAATTTTGGGTGATAAGTCCTTTACCTTCCAACATAGCCTTCGCTAGTCTGGACAGGTTCAGTTTATCCCCCTCCTTGTAGGCCTCATATTTGCTTCTTATCAGCTGACACCAGATCGAGGGTCTGTTTCTCACCACATCCCAAGTGTTCTTTGCCAATAAGACCCTATTCCATTCTCGCATGGTCTTGACTCCTAATCCTCCATTAGCTTTGTTACTTACAACCTTCTTCCAGGCAACTAACGACATGGGTCATTCCTTCCTTCCTCCCCCCAGATAAATCTGTGAATGGTACCATCAATCCGATCACATAAACCAGCCAACACAACAGCTGTTTGCATTAAATAGGTAGGCATCGCTGTCAGCGTCGCTTTCGCTAGGCAAACTCTCCCCACCAATGAGAGGCACCAGGCCGACCAAGAGGCTATCTTGTTGTTCACATTAGTGAGCACTTCCCCATATGTCTCCTTGTTAACTTGCTTATGTAGCAGAGGTACCCCGAGATATTTACCTAGATCAGAAGTCTCAATGAAACCACTGTATCTACAGATTGCACGACACATTCTTTTTTTCACTTCAGCAGCGAAATAGATTATCATTTTCTCAACTGAAATCTTCTGGCCTGAGGCAACGCTAAACTCTTTAAAACAATCGATCGATCGATAATGGACTTTATGTTGGCCATAGATGCTTGTGCGAAAAGAATGATATCATCCGCAAAGCAAAAATGTGCAAGGGCAGGCCCCGTCTTAGACAGCTTCACAGGTTGCCAAACATTCTGCCTCACCTTATCCCAGATCATCTGGCTTAATCTGTCTATACAGAGCACAAACAAGTATGGAGACAATGGGTCTCCTTGCCTTAAACCTCTTGTCGCCTTGAACTCCGGTAAAGTAGTGTTCTTCCAAACAATAGAAGTTCTCCCAGATCTGATAGTATTCATGATGAACCTTTTAAGATTCTCAGGAATATCAGTATGATTAAGCGTGTCCTCCACAAAATCCCAAGACATCATGTCATAGGCTTTAGAAAGATCCACTTTCACAGACATAACTTTAGCCCCCTTGGGCCTCCTCATTCTGTGGATGACCTCCTGCACCACAGCAATGTTATCAATTATTCTACGTCCAGGAACAAAGTTTGATTGTTCTTTAGAGATCCACTCCGGCATACACCGCTTCAATCTTTCCACTGCAACCTTGGAACACATCTTCAAGTAGAGGTTGTTGAGAGAAATGGGCCTCAGTTGGTCACATCTCTCCGGGTTATTGACCTTTGGGATTAAGACAATGGAGGAATTGTAAATATCATCAGGTAAAACTTCCCCCCTGAGCGCCTTGGTGATAGTTAACATAACAGAGCTACCGATAATCTTCCAGTATTTCCTCATGAAGTTCCCGGTGATACCGTCCGGGCCTGCCGCTTTGTTGGGGTCGGTTTTCTTGAGCACTTGAAGCACCTCATCTTCATTCAGTTCAGCAGCCATCATCCTCATTTCACTTTCAGAAAGCCGCCTGAAATTTCCTAGAATACCACTGCACCTCGTGGCCATCTCCACCGTAGGAGCCGTAAAGATGGTTCTAAAATGGTTTTGAACCAACGTTCTAACCTCCTCCTCCGTCGTGGTCCAGTTTTTATTATGATCTTTAAGCGCTTCAATGCAATTTCTTCTCTTTATCTGTTTAACAAAAGGTTGATAGAACTTAGTGTTGTCGTCTCCATGTTTCAGCCACGAGATGTGGCTCTTTCTTTTCCACTCTTCCTCTTCCTGCCTGAGAATCTGCGCCATATCTCCCTGCATAGTTGTAAGAAGCTCGTCAGTCCAAGGATCATACCTTCTCTCCTGCATTTCTTGAAGCTTGTTTATGTTGTTGAACAGTCTTTCTTTCTTCTCTCGCCTTTGTTTTCTGTGTTTTCTGTCCCAAGTTGTGATGGTCTTCTTAGCGTTGCCCAGAGCCATATAGAACTCCTGCTCCCCTTGCCAGTTATTAGTAAGCATCTCCTGAAACTCCTCGTTACCTTCCTAATAGGACTTAGTACTGAACCGTTCCTTCCCCCCTTTTCCTCGTGTATCTTTGATCAGGATGGGGCAGTGGTCCGAGAACACCCGAGGAAGATGAGTGATCGAGAAATGTGCTTGCTCCTGGATGAACTACACATTAGCTACAGCTCTATCAAGCCGTTCATGCAGGCCACCATGTTTATAAGTGAGCTTCAGACCTGAGAAACCAATATCTGAAAGCCCAGCAGCCATCAGCGTGTCACTGAACAGCTATGCTTCGCCGAAATTGTAGTGCTTTCCTCCCTTCTTCTCATCTGGATTCATAGTGGTATTAAAATCACCCACAACGATCCAAGGACCATTAAACTTGTGTCCCATATCCATGATATGTTTCCAGATCAGCCGTCGGACACTAATGTGAGGATTAGCATATACAAAAGTAACATATGTACCCCCATCCACCTTGCATGTCACAAATTGTCTATGGCAGTTAATAATTTCCACTCTGCAATCCGTCGCTTTCCAGCAGACCCAGATTCCTCCCTTGAAGCCTCTAGCCTCAACTCGATGCGAATTAGTGAACCCAAGCGATTTGATAGCTTTTTGAGCCGCCTCCCCACTGATTCGCAGTTCAGCAATGGCTACTAACTTCGGTTTATGAGTAACCATAATCTCCTTAAGCACTCTCATAGTGTCATCATTCCCAATTCCTCTAACGTTCCAGTAGATTGTATCTAGCATTAAACAGTTGTTGGAAGTTGGGGTTATCTACAGAGGGACCTTCAGTTGGTTTGGTTTGATTCCCCACCCTCGTTATTCGCCTCCATCGCTTCTGGATTCAACCTTGGACTCCTTCTTCTTTGTATGTACGGCGGCTTCACCTTTGCAGGCTTCATTTTGGTGCTGCTCCCTTTGATTTTTTGGCTGGACGAGACACCCCCATCAGGACGGTCTTCGTCAAACTGGTTGTCAGCAGTAGTTTCTCCTTCCTCGCCTTCTTTCCCAGTTTTCTCCGACTCCATCTCCATGTCCTTCTCGTTCTCTATAACCTCATCAATGCCTGGGTTTGCAATGGTGTGTATTTCTTGAATGTCATCATCCTTCCCCTTATCGGTTTGCTTGATTGCGTCCTTCCCTTCATTGTCTTTCTGTGCCATCTTATTCGATATATCCTTTAAGGCCTCATGTTTGTCTTCTGCTGAGTTGGTTCTCTTTTGAACAACTTTCTTCTTCTTTTTCCAGACTTTTCCTTGCTGCCTTGGGATCGGGTTTATGGTAGGTTCACCGTTTGTATCATTAACGGTGCTGTCTTCGTCCTCCCCTTCCTCTCCTTCACTGAGGCTTTCGAACATGTTATTGCTGTTTGACTTTATGGGACCTCGATCATTCTGTTGGTTCCCTCTCTTGCCGCTCCCTTTTCTCCTTTGTGTCTGCCAATCTTCTCTTCCATCATTCTCCTTCTGCCTATTGTCGTTCCTCCGTCCTTGCTCCTCCGGCTGCTGTTTTGGTGGGCAACGTGTGCTATGGTGTCCGAGCTCCTTGCACTCGCTGCACGTGTCTAGATACGCTTCATAAAGAATCTTGTACTCCTGGTCATTGATAATAATGGACCTGATCAGCTCCTTCCTGGTATCGACTTCAACCGCCAGCCTGGCGAATTTGCTTCTTGAGCGCCTTTGAGTATTCTCGTCTACTTTGAATAGCCCACCAAGCGCCAGCCCAATGTATTCGAACACTGTATCGACATACAGGTGTAACGGTAGATTCATAATCCTTGCCCAAGCGACAAGGTACTGCGGCATCTCCTTGGATGGTATGAACTTAGGGTTCCAATCCCATATGACAAGACAACAGCCGAAAATCTTCCAGGGACCGCCTGCCATAGCCATCTCATAATCCTTCCTGCATGAAAGTTGGACGACAAAGTGGCCCATGTCCAGTTCAAACATGTTAAACCTTCCAGTGATGTTCCACATGATTTTGATCCTTTCTCACAGGGTCATATACCCTATGCTTCCTCCTATCAATCTGACGACAACTGCATATTGCCATGGTTTGGCAAGCTTCTCTTCTGCCTCCTCGTCAATTGTGAGAATAGGCGTTCCGACACTGCGACTAAGAGATATCTCATGATCGTGCAGATGGGATTCGAACAATGATTCTAGCATCATCGAGTCAGGATCCACTTCCACGTAGTCCTCCCCCGCAACAACTTTACTAAACGAAGGTTTATCGTTGGCTCCTCCAGACCAAGCTTTGCCTCCGTTCGCCCCTGTGGTATCCGAGTTGTCTACTGGATCCCGCCGAGGGGTACCCTCAGTAGATCTAGGTCTTTTGCTTCCAACCACCGATCCGCCTTTAGCATTAACGATGCTGTCCTCATCCATGGACTCAAGTCCTTGTCCTCCCCTCATGCCTTTATACTGGAATTGTATTCCGATCTCTGGGACCAAAACCCTAACGCCCTTGTTCCCTCCAGTGTCCATCTCAGACTGGACTTCCTTATTCATATGGGACTCCGCTTTCCGATGCTCCCCTTCCGAGGCAGATGGATCTGTCCCTCTTCCAGATCCCCGCCCCCCCCCAGTTGTGCCACCATCGCCATCGCCGCCTCTCCCCCCGAGCTCCCCCTCAGCCGCCATCATTTTTGTTCTCCTTCTCTTTCCCTTGATTTGCGTCAAAAACCCTAGCATAGGGTCCAACTGCCTTCATCTATCAAGAATCAGGGGTCTTTTATACCCCACTGTAACCCGATCTTGGGCGGGGCCTGCTTTTGGAATCACCCCCACTCTGCTCGCTTAGTTTGGATCGGGATGGAGTGGCCAACTTTTTTTTCTTCTTTTGCATAAAAGTCAACATTAAAGAAATAATTATAATGTCCACATACTAATTCCATTTGAGTCCAAACTTTGGAATTGAGATGGTATTTTCATTATCTTTCTTTGAGTATGAGATTAGGTCAAAACTAAATAGATAGACACTCCACATCTACTTTTTAAGTAAAAACTAAATAAATACTAAATTAATTACCTAGGTCTCTAGATAATTTAAAATGGTCAATAAAATCCTTCTGAAGTTGGCTGATTCTACCCCGACAGATGTCATCTATGAGGCAGGCGATGTCGTAGTCCCGATCGATGATTTAAGGGACATGGTAAAAGAAGGAGGATGCTTGGCTGTATCTGTGGCAGCCGCTTACATCCAAACAATACAGCCAAGGCTCGAACACGCATACATAGCTCATCCTATGCTGTTCAATGACATTTGCCTCGCCGATGAAACAGGAGCAAAGCAAGCATTTCTGGTAGAGTTGGAGAGCGAGGTCCCACGCACAATCTTCCAGCCCATCCTGTATTACAATCACTGGACGCTCCTAACGATGTACACTTGCCAACGAGCAGGAATCTTCTACAACAGCTCGGACAGCAACAAGGACCATCCAGTACAGTGTACATCGGCAGCGTTGACCTCCCTCGAGCGCCTAGTATGAAAATACTATGAGGATGTGGCAATGCTGATACAACCATTCCTAGACACAATAGCAAGCAAATGGCACAAGCTCCAGTTCTGCCACCGCAGTCCACAACAGATTCCTCTATCCAACGACTGCGACATCTTCATGCTGGAATGGATATCGAATGAAGCCACGCCTGACCAGCTCCACCACATCGACTATCATAGAAAACGTGGAGAATATGTGTGGGAGCTTCTATCTGGCACAGGCACGCTCACCACATAACCCTCACTGGGTTAACATTACCCTACCTTATCTTCTTCACAAATCTGGGACAGAGTGTGGAATAAGTTTGGGGGGTACCATGTACTAGTGAGGGAGGTACAAAAATTTCAAAAATTTTTAGCTCCATCTCTTTTGTCCTTTTTGTTCTTTTTTCTTCAATATGTGTACATACAAAAATTTTGCTACAAAAATTTTGAAATTTTTTGCTTATTTTGTCTCCATACTTATGTACAAAGACACTATATAGTAAAAACCTGATACGACTTCTTGCCAGTTTGTTTTCTATGTGCATGAGGAGATGCAAGTTTTGTTACATCTTTATGATAATGCAGCCTCAAACAACAAAAGACTACGAAATTTCCACGCCAAAAATTGCGAAATATAATCTTGCAACAGCTAAGAGACGTGTATGCAGAAGGAAAAAGCTGCCCAAACAGCAAAAAAAATTTCTCTTGTTTTCCCTTACCCAACAAAAATCCCAAAAAGAGAAAGCAGCTTTATGAGAGTTGTTCCCAATGAAAAGAAAAGAAAAAAGAAATATATACACATTTGTTTTCCAAAAGTACCCATCTTTAGGCATGGTAGATCCGGGGCAGTGGTACGTAGGATGTGAAATCACTGCTCTAAAGCCAACTGGCTTGGACTGCAGGGACCACTTGCCCGTTAACGGACCCGTACCTGGATGGAATAATGGGAAACAAGAAAAACCCAAAAAGCCTTAGCCTACCCAACACACAACTTTCTGTCCCTAAAGTTGTTTGGTGTGAAAGCTAACTTCAGAATCATGCACCGAAGTCTCACCGCAGCTGTAGAGAAAAATTTTGCTTAAATAAGGAAGGAGAAAATAAAGTCTGTTGTTCGTGACCAGGCCGTATTCTCAAAAAGACACCCCAATATTCGCTCTAACCCTTGGTCTGAAAACTATACCGGGCAAGAAGAAGCATCACAAAATAAAGTTTAAATATTGATTGAGGACAATCAATATGCTAAGTTTGGGGGAGTTGATAACACCAAATTTTGTGATGTTTTTAACCCTTATTTTGTTATCAAAACTACCCTTTTTAAACTGTTTTCCTCTCCTTTTATATGTACTTTTGCAATAACAGGCCAAACTACGCTCTTAATTCAATATTTACATCTTTTGCAGAGTTTTCCTCCAATTTTGATCCTTTTGTCAGCAATAAGGCCCGTCCCGGCCGACAAACAGGATTCCACCTGCATTGGCCTTCCAGCCAGCCGATATGCACACTGCCCGGCAGGGTAGCACAATACACGGACGTGCGACATGAGGATGACGTGCAAGAAGGGACTAATGGACGATACGCCTATCTATCCGATAGGGAGCCGGCCTCGCCATGACAACCGAAGCTTGTCGCGCAACACAGGCCACCCACCGGCAGGCGCCGCTCGTCACGTCCACCGACAGTCGACATCCTTGTGCTGGGCGATACTGATATTGACCATCCACTGACTCCATAATAATAAGAGCCAAAGAAGGACACGTGGCACCCTGAGCACCATAACTTCCCCAACCGCGACCTATAAATAGCAGCTACAGGAAGCCGAAAAGAGAGAGCGGAACCCTGCACAAGTCACCTCAGAAAAGCTGCAAAGAGCTAGTGTATCGTGCCTCAGTGCTTGTGTCGGGCGATTCTAGGTGAGCACTTCCCCATCCCGAGAGGGAGGGAATGGTTCACTTAGGGTCGTCCCGGGCAACACTGTAGGCCGATATCGGCCGACAAGGATCTCAACATAAGTGACCGATACTAGGAGCATCTCTCTAGCCCGGCATGATACCGAACCCCGATACTCATCGCCCGTCATGGCGTGTCTCCCTAGAGGGTGCCACCCGACATGATCGTATCGGGCAAGGGTCCTCACACGATGGAGCCCGCCCATCACGGCGTGTCACCTGAGAGGGTGCGACGCCCGACACGGTTGTATCGGGCTAGGCTCCTGCCCGATATTAGGTTGGAGGGTCCGCTGTAGTCTGTCGTCCTTCTATATCAAGAAGGTGACATCTATCTTTATTATTTCAGTCATTTATTTCTTTTACTTGTGCAACGTAATCAGAACCTTATTTGTTTATGGAAATAGAAGAGTTTAGCTATCTGCTGTTGTATGTTTGGTACCTTTGTTGGATAATTTCTATATTTAACATCTGAACTCTAGCTTGTACGCTTGGATCACGTTTCGATTAGCTACCGAATCGTGTTTTCCCGTTGTAATAGCCTCGAGAGAGGTGTTGTGGCTCTAGTGTTTGGTCCGATTTTGGAGTACGAGAGTGCCCGAAATCGGAGTCGCTTTAGTTATCTTTCCACTCTAACTTAAGCCCAACAACCTTGAGAGGGGTGTTTATGCTTGGTTAGGGGTACCCGCTTCGAGAGGAGGGGTACAGGATGTTTCTGCTGCCGCTTGTTTTACCAGAGTTTTCTCCTTTGCACCTTACTATAGCATTAGTGTTATCTCTCTGTTTCCGTTGCACGAAAATCCCTAAAAACTGATAATTGCTTAAAAACCTTAATCTTCCTCGTAGCTCCAGTTGGAGATAGGTTTCTTTTGTTTTATCGGTCTTATCCTGTTGTTCCCTTTGGGAATCTTATCATCTCTTTACCCTTGTCGGAGTGTAACGTGTCGATTCAGTGTTCTCTACACTACCACCTTGTCCCTGTGTTCGACCCCGTATATCTACTTTGACCCCGTAAACAAAGTTGTGAGGGCCTAGAAGGTTTCGGGTTATAAAAGTAAAAGTCTGACTACTTCAAATCTGCCTCCAATTTTAGGACGCGCGATTTAAGCCGGTCATCCCCCCAAACTAAATGTCCGACCAACTCTGTAATTTCTCACTACAACCCTTTATCTTCCCTAGAAAATCATCATTATGAAAGTTCTCCCAGAACTCCTTGATGACCATTTCACAACTATTTTCTGAGGTCCACAGAGGTTCAAACATAAAGTGTTTTTCTTTTTCCTTCTTTTTTCTAATTTCCCTCCTATCAGTCGAGATGACAATAGGACTGTAATCAGACTCGTACATGGGCAGGTGAAAGAATTTGTAGTAGGTGAATTGTTGCCTCCAACTCAGTGAAGCCAAACCTCTATCAAGTCTTTTCTAAATAATCGTGTCCATGCTTTTACCTTTCCGCCACGTGAACTGGTTACTAGAAAAACCCAGATCCACTAACTCACAAGAATCCACTGCATCCCTAAAATCTTGTATCCATCTGTCCTCTTTCGGGTCGCCTCCTAGTTTTTCATCATTTGAATGAATTTCATTGAAGTCTCCAAAGAAGATGATTGATGCGTCTGACTTCTGTTTCAAGGCTTTCATGAGATCCCATGTTTTCCATTTATTTTTTTTGCTCCAACCAACCGTATACTCCTATCGCCCTCCACTGGTCACTGCCATCATTCTCAGTGACAGTCACCTCCACATGGTGCTGAGAGAAAGAATTAATAACCACATCCACATCTTTCCACCAAAAACCCAACCCTCTAGATCTACCAATGCTAGATAGACATATACCATCGAGATAGCCACAGTTTCATTTAATGACTTCCAGACTAGAGTTTGGAACTTTCATCTCAATATGAAGACGACACTTGGGCACTCTCTCCAACATAGGCTGCCGAGAGCAGACATGCTCTTGGGTTTGTCCATCCCCTGAATGTTCCAGGCTAGGATTTTCATGGTTGTTCGCGAGGTTGAGCCTCCCCAACTCTCGCTACTGGAAGTTGATTGCTTGTCTGAGGTGCCATCATCATCTTTTGTTCTTGGCATGCCTTTTTAGGTACAAAAATAATGTCCATGTCATCTAACTCCATGTCAATAATTAAATTCTCCCGAGTCCACTTTCCATGGTTTATTGTTCCACTGTCCCTATCTTCATTGTCGTCAGTAGCATTGTCTTCATGCCTTTCTGGTATCTTGTTTGCTCTTTTTCAGATAACCGGTACCTTGCGTTTGTTCAGTTTTTCATGACCCGTTTCCTTCACAGTCGTACTAATACCTTTCTTCATATGCCCTCGTGTGCTAACTTTGTTCTCTGCAAGCCCTGTCCCAAATTGTAGGTGCTCCACAGTGAAGGTGCTCATCTGTTCATTATCTCTTCTCCTGCATTCAAAGAGGCTAAAACTCTCATGCCTCGTGGTTCCGATATGATATTTTTTAATGGTGGCTTGGCAGGCCCACTTTCTTTCCCCATTAAGTAGCACATCACCTAGCCATGTTCCTTCTCTGCTATATCATTTCTATAAATAGCTCCGCTGGTTTCTAGCTCCCCTCTCTTCTGGCTGTCCTCCATTCTAAATGGAATAAAACTTTCACCTTTCTTCAACGTTTGTCTAGCAATTTCTAGTATCCCTTCCTCCTTCTCTCTTCCTCCCTGAGTTGACTCCTGTTGTTGGGTATTCAAGAGAGCCACACTTGAGTTCTCTGTTACTTGGCCTGTTTCTTTCCTCCATGACTTTGCCAGGTCTGCTTTGCTAGCACCTAAATTGTTCATGTCCTTTTCAGTATCGAACTCATAGATAATCCTCCTGTTGATGTTACAGTTCTCTGAATTATTGTTCTTGCTTGTATGAAGATGGAAGGTTAACGCCTGACTGTATGAACCTTCTCTGAAAATCTCTTCCTTCATGGACGCCCTTGGTTTTCTGGGTGACGCCTTAAGCCAAGCTCCCCAGGCTCTTTGTTGGCCTTCCTCCTCTTCCTCTCTAGGTAGTCTTTTTCTACGTGTCCCAACATGATGCACACATAACATATATTTGGGAAACCTCTCATATTTGATTTCTATATCAATTGTATTTCATTTCTTGTCTCTGATCCGTTGTTTCTGCTTGATCGGTTTCATGATGTTCATGGCAACATGAACATGAGTTGACGCTTCCCATCCCAACTCGTCTCTGTCAAGCTTGATCACATGACCTATCTTGATGGGTATGGCGGTAATTGCTGCTTCTGATCAATGGCCCAGAGGGATACCATATAGTCTGGTCTAGAATAGGCTTTCCGTGAAGATAATCTTACCTGGGAGATCTGTACCTACAACTTCCTTTGTCAACAACAGTCGTTTGTCTAAATTCCACGGACCGCCTTCAATCACCTTTTTCTTATCCTTCCAGTGTAGGAACTGCACTATAAAGACATCCGTATCGATCTGCTTGAAGATTACCTTATGTATGAGGGACCATGCTTGCGTGAGGGATCATTTCAATGCCCAAAAGTTATAGGGCCTATCAGTCAGAAGCTTTGCCATCAACGCCAACGAGATGTGTTCCTATGGTTCTGCTGTCCCTTCGTCTACCAGATCTACCACATCTTCTTTGTCATCTTTGATTCCCAACTGTGCACATCTATCTTCTAACTCATCTGCCATCGTGAGGTTGAGACCAAGAAAACATAGTCCGTCTTGAACCTGCAAGAGAAAAGACCATGAGGGAGGGAGGGTAACCCACCATCGCCTTCCTAATCGCCTCAACGGTTTGGGTTATCGAACGAGGGGGAGAGCATCACCAACCTGGCGTGTGGAGAAATTGAGTGACTGTAATGGGGTTGAGTATTGAGAAAGCCTAAAATCGTTGGTGAAATGGTTGAAAAAATATATACGTAGCTTTTAGAATATGCTATCTAATAGTTGACTTGTCAGTAGCTCATTTATTTTAGCTACACTTTTCATGAATTGTAGAGATAAATATATTTATCTATATATAAAGAAAATGTAGCTATATAAAATATAACTAATTTTAACTTTTTTTTGTAGTGGCAAATGACTCACACCAAATTTTGACACCATTGTTGGAGATAAGGGAGTTGTTTTCGAACCCCATTGCTTTGAATAACTTGTTGTTTATCCAATTGATAATCACTCATATTTACTTGAACTTATTCTTTCTCAAGTATAAATGTCATCTAACCTCTTTTTTGGTACTGACAATGTATGCGACAGTCATAAAGCATTGTTTGTACACTATTTGTATTTGATCTAATCATTGACAAAATTTTCATCATCTGAACTGGACCCATTGGAATAGGATGGACGAGGAAGAGGTCAGCTATTAAGTAGGACTGGTCCTCACCACACAAAGAGAGGCCATGGTGGCCAAAACAAGGGTAGCCATGGCTGCCAAGAGAGAATCCTGAGATGCTGTGACACAGGAAGTAGAGCGGCTGAAACAACTTAAGAACTTCTTAGTCCCTAAATCCAATGAGGCATTACATCCCGTTGTGCCTCCCGCTACCACCATCCAATAAATCCTAATCCACACATAGTGGATCATCATGCATTAGAGCAGCACATGCGTCAATAGAATGGGCGAGAACTATCAAGACTGTCTCCAGCGCTTCTCTGACCCTTGTGTCTTTCACAAGATACAATCATTCTGAGGAACCTTAAACTGTAGCTATTCAAATATTCTCTGATGAATCTAGCCAATAGTTAATATGACACTAAGGTGGATGTCCACATCACCTCCTAGGAAGGTCTCCAGTCCAAGTTTCTTGAAAAATACTATCTCCCATCTCTCACCTATCAGATTTGGGGGCAAATTACCCAGTTATCCATGGATCCTGGTGAAACCTTGGTCGAAGCTTGGGAGAGACTTAAAGATATCATGTACTATTACTTGCAACATGACATCTATCAAGTCTAGTTGATTGAGACCTTCCACCTAGGCGTTGATATATCACCAAGACTTTCCTTGCACTACTACATAAACTATCTTTGGCGTCGGTTAAAACAACCCTTTCATGTTGATTTAAAACTGACACCTATGTGGGCAACACTATAGCAACAAGACCTAAGACATTTGTTCTTTGGGGAAGACTAAGACGATGTAAGAGATAAAAGAAATCGACACCTATCTTGATGTAGCAAGTCATATTTATAACTACTAAAGGACCCTACATCGTCAGTTTGATGCAGAACGATACCTATCATGATTTATAGTATCAATTATAGCCCAAATAACTGATGATTTTAATATTAAGTGACGATTTTATGTAACAAACAAACACCTATGACATGCTACCCAACTAGGCCATGATGTCCAACATGACCATTTTGGTTTTGTCCTTTAATGTCAATTATTTTACTAAAATCAAGGACTCAGGCATATAGTGTCAGTTTTTTTTGATACAACTGATGACTAAGTTTTTTTTTAAATGGCAGGCCTGCAGCCTGTTGCCCGTTTGGTCAGCAAGATGCAGAACCTATATTTCAGATATGAACTTTAGTTCTGAACTGCTGATAACAACATCCTATGAGTTCAACTGAACAACAAGACACTAAACCTGCAATAACAAACATAATATGCACATAATACACATCACAATCCACATTCCAGTCAAACTCTTCAAAAAAATCATATGGCATTTCTTCAATTCACATTTCAAATATAGATACATGTGCAACTCTTCCAAAAATATAACATAATTGTAATAGGCTTACATAATATTACATGTAGTAAAAAGATGTCTAATTCTATTACATAATTATAGTAAACCTAATAATATTACAAAAAACCTTAGTGTAGGGGGTTTTATGAGCCATGGACATTGTTTAGATATCTAATGACTATACTTCGAGATATAGTAATCTCTTATGATGGTACTATCAGAAACATGTGCAACAATTCTATTGTGTAGTTTGAATACGATGTAGATGTTGCATCTATGTGCAGAACAATGAATATTCTTGAACATTATTCAACAAGATTCATAGTTCTGCACATACATGCAACATCTACAACATATTCAAATTGCACTATAGAATTGTTGCACATGTGTCTGATAGTATCATCATAAGAGATAACTATATCCCGAAGTATATCCATTAGATTTTTGAATAGTGTCCCTGGATCATACAACCCCTTGTAGAAGTCATCATACTCTTCCCATAAGACTGCAAAGTCTTCTTCAGTGTCCTATTTGTGAGTAACTTGTGCCCTCTTTGATCTTGGAGGGTGACATCAACATCTACAAAATAAAAATGTTTAACATAATAAATAAATACAAGTTTGAGGACATAATATGGTAATTTGTTCAAATACCAACTAATATCACTCACCATATCACTGTGGTCTAATATTTATGGCAGGACCGTCCTGTCTTCCTTTAGACGTTGAAGGAGTGATTGTCTTTTTCTGTCGCTTAGGAATGGGAATTACATATTCAAAACCAAGCGGAGGTCCAATATTTATGGTAGGATATGATGACTATTGATCTTCTGACTCCTCTAAGGAATCATCTTTTGAATCCTCTGAGGAATCATTGGCTCCTAGAAAGTCAGGTGGTTGTTTATATCCAAAATAAAATTGGTACTCCCACACATACTCCTCATATTCTTCATTGATAGAAGACAAACTGCAGTATTAGCTATTACTTGAGGCAATTGAGGTGAGAGCAATATGGAGATAACGTGATGGTGCAATAGAGAGTTTGCTCAAGAGTTTGATGATGGAGCACGACATCAACATCTACAAAATAAATCTGAGGTATCAATCTAAATGCAAGATGGGCATCACTGTACGATCTTTGTGTAATCACAATCATCATCATCATCATCATCATCATCATCATCATCATCATCATCATCATCATCATCATCATCATCATCATCATCATCATCATCATCATCATCATCATCATCATCATCATCATCATCATCATCATCATCATCATCATCATCATCATCATCATCATCATCATCATCATCATCATCATCATCATCATCATCATCATCATCATCTTCACCATCATCATCACTGTCACCATCACCATGACCATGATGATTTTAATGATGAATATGATGATGATGATGATGATAATTGATTATGATAATGATAATGATGATGATACAATTATTACTCATCACCATAACCATCATCATCACCCTCATCAACACCATCATCATCACCATCACCATCACCATCACCATCACCATCACCATCATCAACACCATCATCATCATCATCAATCATCATCATCACCATCATCATGATGATTGATGATGACGATATGATGATAATTGATGATGATAATGATGATGACGATGATACAATTATTACTCATCATCATCATCATCATCATCATCATCACTATCATCGTCATCATCACAACCACCACCATAATCATCATTATCACCATCATATTTTTGTCCTACGGGTGACTGAAAACAAGCCCGGAGCGTGGCACCTCACTGTTGTTGCAGCTCAGCAGCTGGACGTCATGGCTCCTGAGGTCTGCCACGCAAAGGAACCATATGTTGCGGTGCTTGTACGGTGCCAACACGAGGTTTGGGTTATGCATATCTATTTGTTGCAGCATGTTGGCCACCGCAATGGAGTCTGATTCTCCCCACATCAGTCTTCTTGCCATGGTCGGGGTGGCATTGTATACTGTCTTCTGACCTATCCCAGTGCTGATATTCTCTATGATTGCACTCTCAAGGACCCTGAACACCCTTTTGCTGATGACGGCTGGCGAGCGGAACATGCTTCGGAGTGCTCCCCGTCGTACGGAGAAGTAGCCGTCGCTCCAGACGACATCTTCTTCATCTGCCTGCGATCTTAGGACCTTGTTTAGTAGTTTCTGGTCTCTGATCGTAAGGTAGCCGATGACCGTTCTATCGAAGCCGGCCATCTCAAAGGAAGGTATCTCCGATGGCTCAGCGAACTTGTCTGCCATCGAGCGTCTTCCTCGGGGAAGGTGTCTTTCATTGGCGGCATAAACGTCCCCCTTTTCTCCCTCTGATTCATCAGAAGAGTCCACCCCGATGCTGATATCTCCGTTATCATCTTCAATTTCATCCAGGGGAACTGAGGGATTTTCTTCTTCTAGGCCTAGGGAGCTCTCCTGTCCTGCTGGAGCACCATCGGTCGACTTTGGTGGCGTCCCCTCCTCAGGCGTTGTGGATGACCCGCTGGACAAGGAGGAGGAGGCCGATCTCGAGGAGGATGTTGATGAAGAAGGTGGAGAGCCAGGGCCAGGGGACGACGGGGACCTTATCGGCTGCCTTCAGCGCGGATGTTCGTCCCTCCTATTCAGTCTCTCTTCGATCTCATTGAGGCATTGGAGGGCTTGCTGAAGTGTCGCGGTTAGAGTCTCTAGTTGGCCGGGAAGGCTAACTAGAGTCAGCTGCTCTCGTTCTTGGCTATTCAGCCTTTTCTGGAAAGATGAAAACTTGCGGGTTAAGGAAACACATGTAGTTGAGTTGTTCTCTGTTACCTCCCGCAAGTAGTCGAGCTCGTGCCCTAGCATCTTCCTGAGCGACGGAGGGGTTCCTGCGGGCTCCCTTCTATCCTCGCGACACCTTGCTCACGTGATGGTCTACCAGACGAGGTAGAGTCTATCTTAATTGTTCGCGATGCAGATGCTGTCGGGTGAGGTCTCGGCACTCTTGCGGCCGTCACTGCCTCGCCTTCTCGTCGTGGTGGAGATGGATGTGGTGTGGGCGGATGCTGCTCCACCTCTATACTGTCGGCGATCTCTTCAGCAGCTACTACGGGGGACACCGGTGGCAGTGTCGGCATCAACTGTGCACCTTCGAGCTCCATTGCTAGGATCTCGGCGAATACCTCATTACTGGCGTCCGGCCGAGGTTCTTCCTCTGCCTCTATAGGCATTACATGGATGTCGGGGGTTGCAGTTGTCTCTTCCGTGGCAGCTCCCGTTGTTATTGTCTCGGTGACCTCAACGATCACTGGTTCTTCTTCAGCCACCACAGTCATTGTTGTGGTTGTGGATGGTATAGTAGGAGCGACGACAGCTCTTTTACTGATAATGTTAAATTTTAATTCTGCATCTATGAAAAATATCTTGAGCATTTATCATGACCATGAAACACTAAATTCCCAAATTTGCACTCCAAGGACCCATATGTAAGCTATGATTGGCCCAAATGGGCTAAAATTGGACTCTAGGGCACATGGTGCATTCCATAGTCTTACAAAGGGTCCACGAGCCTAATTATATTCCAAATCATGAAGATAAGTCTTAAATCAATATAATTTCTCAATTGAAGCTCATGTATGACTGGCATGAGATCAATATATCTTTAGTTAAATAACATGAAGACCTAAGCTAGGTCTAAGGCTCAAGCCATGAATTGGATCATCATATCATATATTCATCACATTATTGTTCATTGGAACAATTCATTTATATTCATATACAACCGACTACAATCATACACATTTAAGTCATTATGTGTGTATTGGTTGATTAGATGACTTGTAATACACATTTTGTGAACTTAATTACGTACCTAGCCATGATTATGTTCATTACACCCCTTGGCATGCCTTTACTAGAAAACCCCACAGTAAAGGCTTACTTTAACTATGAAATTGAGGATGTTACATTTTCCTTCCTCATTGTCTTCACTATCACTGTTCCAGTTATCATGTTCACGTTCATTTTCTCGGTGATTTCTGTGATGCCTTCTACGACGATTGTGGCGTCATTCTTCCTCACGTCGTTCTTCATCACGGTGAAGACCATCTGAGTGACGACCATCTCTCTCTTCATCTGTCTCATGCGGCGGTGGGTCATGTTGAATTCTTGCATTTCAGTCATCCCTAGTAAGACTACCGTCCACACGAGGCAACATGGTGACTTGAAGTCAAGGTGAAAAATCAAATAGATTTTCTTCCCTCCGGGCTCCCTGAATAAACAACATAGTTGAGTTAGGAAACTAGACGTGTTAAAACAAACTATTCTACGTAAGCATAGGGTAGCAACTTTAAAGTTTTTGTGCAGTCAAGCTTATCGCTAAGCTTGAGGCACAAGAGTATAGTGAGTGGACTTGTGTTCTTAACAGTACCATTTTTCCATATCCCTGACAATGGTGCCAAAAAGTTAATTGACCTAAATCACACATCTAAAATAGAGTCGATCCAGAGTTGTCAGAGTTTTAAGATTATAACCTGACACTCAAGCCCCCACAACTATTATACGAGGTATGAAGTAGTATTCGGGGTCGAACCACAGAGACAAGGTCAGAAAGTGCTAAGTATGCAGAGTCTCACACTTTTACACTTTAAATGAACATGTGGGTTAAGAAGGGTGTTCCCTAAGGAACGATGGTGCTTCAACCAAAATGAATAAAGTTAAAAGAAAGAAAAAATAACAAGAGAAAAATGTTAACAAGCAGTGGGGAACAAAGATATGGAAGGAAACTTTGATCGATTTTCACTTACTAAGATCTCTCACCAATATGTAAAACTCACACCCCTTTGTATACTCCTATCAAGATTACAAGTGATCATCAAAATGTCTATTCCCTCCTCTCTCGAGATAAGGATAGATCTAGGCTCTAAGGTAGCCTCTCTTTTGAGATAACGACCCAACAACCACAAGACAAACCATATGACCATTAGCCTTAGCATTCCAATACTTTTCATGCATTCATACTACTCCATAACGCTAGATAAGGATGGTACTACACTTTTGAGGTACCAACAATCAAATATCACAAGATGGTAGCTAAGCATACAAGTAAAACATTAAGAACAAGCATATTGAGATAATCTTGATAAGAGCATATATATATTCAAAGGGGAGAAAGGATATACATGTTGGGAGAGACTTAGTGGCTACTCCAAACCCAAATTAGATGTTTATCCACACATGTTGACAGGAAACATAATGGTGTTACAAAATGACAGATACATCAAACACCACAAAGAGGGGAAGTACAACGTGATGAAGATGATAGATCTAGATAGAGAGAGAAGATGGTGATACACCACTATACTTCTTCAGAGCTAGATATGGAGTGGATGACGTGGAGGTGTTTCTTTCCTTCAAAGAAGAGGGTAATCAATCTTCTCTCTCCTTTGGCTTCCGCCTTCAGGGATCCAAGACGGATAGTATATATGTGAGTGACTCTGGAATTTGGCAGCACTTTGTGGTCCTTGATGATCAGCTGCTTTGACAAGTCAAGGTGGGTGGTCTATTTATAGGTGCTTCCCATCGACTTAACCATTTGGGCCGCCGTTGCGGTATGACTTCGGTCGAGGCATTGCCTAGGCCACAACTTGACCTCGGTGGAGACTCTTATCACGGTCGTGGTGTGAAGGTTGTATGCCGCGGGTCGAGGGGAGGCCTCAATCGCGGTAGGACCTCGATCGTGGTAGGACCTCGATTGTGGGGAATTGCACAAGTAGATGGTCGTGGTCGTGGGGCAAAGAGACGGTGATAGGGGCATCGACTGCGATAGGGTCCTTAGTGGATGATACAGCTGCGGTCGTGGTGTTGACCACATCAATGTCTTGGCATGACCCTGCAAAGGTGAAAGATGTGTGTAATTGAGATTTTTGATATAAAGTACTTAAATAAGTAGAAAAAATCTATAATAGGTATGCACGGAGAAGTATAAATCATATGCAAAAAATAAATATATTAAGATGTTATCAATTTTTCCTTCAAAAAAATATTTTGTTAGATTTTAATCTAGATATTGATGATTTTTTCGATTTCAGTATGACCAATTATTATGGTCCTTGGAAAAAATGATATATCTATACACTCACCTCTATCCACACATAGGGCTTGGTTAGTAGGATGTAATTGGGATGAAAGTTACTACTTCATTAGATAGGGAAAAGATATAAAATATATGACATATATTTGTATATTTTTTATGTAACCTACTTCATTAGATAGGAAAAAAATATAAAGAACTTAGTGAAATTTAAAATCTTTTATATCTACCTCAATTGCTATGATATCATATTTTTATGCTATCTAGTCGGGTCAAATGAAACAATTTTATGAACCTGGTCGAGTCCATATTCAAATTTAGATTGAAGACACTATAATGTACTGAGGTAGTCAAATAGAGAAGTGGCTGATCTAGAAAATCATATTACGGGGGGTTGAGTCATACTAAGGGGTACGGAAAATAACTTTAAAAAAATATTATAGTTGAGATTTGAACTCCGGGTCACTAAAAACAATCAAAGAAACAAAAACCAATTCGATTACAACATATATATCATGTGTTACATTTTATCATAAGATTATAATTAGAATTTAATTTTTTGATTTAAGAGGGGAGACTAGAGCCCCCCTAGGCCTCCTTCCCTAGATCCACTTCTGAAGTAGAGTATATTGAGATCAACTAATTTTTTGGGTTGAGTATCTAGGCGGGCGCCTTAGAATCTACTAGTCACGTGTGACCACAGTGTGTCCTACAACCCCCTACCATAATAATACCACGTCAGCTAGATTTAATATAAACCAATAATTTTAATTACATCCACATGTGTAATAACAGTAACATCCGTCAAATGCGGACCGCCGCCGCTCCTCGTCTGTGGCAGTGACCTCAAACCCATTGTCACGCCCAAACTACTTCTTGTCCGCCATCGTGCCCAGTTGAAGACGCATCCAGCCCGCCGCCACTTCATGATCACGGCGACGTTGAAGACATCTGCACTCTGTCGTCGCCGTGCCCACATCATAGAGCCCAAGCAGACATGCTCGAGCCCCCACCGTCGTTCTCGTGCTTTGGTTGCCGCCTCATCGGCGCCTACGCCGTTGTCGCATCTGCGCGCACGGTGTTATAGCATCCATGCCCACGCACCCGCTGCACCTGCCGCTGCACCCATGCGACGATGTAGCTGCACACACACTGCCATCGTACTCACGCCGTCACCGCCGCACCATCGCTAATGTTGCCACCGCGCACACACCACCGCCGTGTTAGATATATGGCTATTACAAGCATGTATATAACATGAGTTATGGCCAATGTAGTGCACCTTGTACATGTGAGAAAGGTAGCTTTGCTTTTAGTACAAATAGGAAAGAAGTTTTATCCCACATTGCTAGCTCCTAAAACTTTTTTGGTCCTTATATGTAAGATTACTTCCTTGGTATGCTCACTTCCTTGGTGGGTATGATGACAACAATACACATGCACACATGCACCACACCTCGCCTGGCTTGACCTGGTACGGGCTCAGGCTTGTGGATTGTGGAGAATGATTTCCGTCTTTTTGTGCACTAAGATACAACTACGTAATTCATTATTAATTTAATTAATTTTTTTTCCTAATCGGATTTATTAATCCTAACTGAAAAGTATCTTTTTGCAGATTTTTCCGCAATGTGTACAAGAGTGACCGAGTGGTCGAGTCTTAACGGGAATAGAATTATAGGGCGTGTAAGGTATAAATATGCCTCTGGTCATTAGGGTTAAGCACATTCGAGTTTGTTTTTAGCAAACTAAATCCAGAGTCTTCTACCGCCGCTGCGTGGAGATCTTCTCCTGGAAGTAGCAAGTTCATTCATCCTCTCTCTTTCAAGACGCAACTTGCAGACGGTGTTCCTGCGGTCGCCGAGCTACACTGGTAGTACAACTAGTTCGTCTGCATCATTCATCGTCAAAAGGAGTGAGACGTCTCTTCTTCAGGTTCGTTGTAAGGCGTTGATTTCTTAAGTATATCACATTCATTTTTTAACAAACGACCTGGTTCTGTTCTTGATCTTATTTATTTTTGTTCTCCTGCACTGGTTTATTGTACTTTTTTTTATCAGGATCGGCCTGAGCTATTAACCTAATTGCACCTGTCGCTGTTGAATGTAACCACGTAAATTCAAAATTAACAACACACTGCACCCCACATGACCACGGCGTTGCACCGATGACATCAAATGTTGGACTCTACCATAAGGAGGAAGAGGAGGGATACGAGGATTAGTTGGTCCCCATGCCTCTATTGTATAGATATCATCATTGTAGTACGTAAAATTTCTCACTATGATGTATAAAAAATAGTCATGCATATAATAAAATTACAAAATGTGAGCTCGTATGAGTTTTATTTTTATTGTGTTAAGGAATTTGATATGATATGGGTTATTTAGAATAATGTTGGATTATGTGTAAAAAATATAAAAGTTATGAAAAATAATGAACAATCATTATGTCTTGTATTATATTTTTCAAATAGTGAAATTTCTGTGACTGCAAACACTATTTTGGTTTATGTTATGTACATTTTTTGATATTTTTGGGTGTACCATGAATATTAATTAGTATTGTATGTGAAATCATCAACAATATATGAACAGACGTGACACTCATATTTTAAAAATTTTAACATAATAATTAAAGAATATATAAAAAATAAATGGACAAATTTTCTTAAAATTTGACGTACTCTACTAGTTTATTTTAGGTATGATTGTGAATAGTTTTGATACCATGTTGATCATATTAAGTTAGAATTTTGAAATTAGAAGTTAAATGTTTAAAAATAAGATCGTGGGCGGTTGAAAGAGAGAAATTGGAGGGAAAAATTGAATTTGAAATTTGTTTTGAAAAAATAAATACAATTGGTTGGTTGGTGGTTGGTGGTAGATGGTTGGATGGCAACATTACTTTATTGCAGCAACAATATGCGTGCAACCATGTAGACACACTAGAAATTTGTGTCGCATTGTGCTAAAAGAATATGTAAGGGTGCTAATAGTGGCTTTTATGTATGGTCATTGTCTAAGTAATACTAAGTTCTTTCATTTTAAGTCTAGTTGCTGATATATTTTGGTACTACTTTGAATAAGATTAATTATTTAGTACTGTCTTGAATATACTTACGTATTGATTTAAATTATATATAAAATGTTATAACGTGGTCCTATGAAATGATTTTTTAGTATGACGATGTTGCTTTTTAAAACTTTTCTTAGATAAAATGAAATAATGATTTTCACATTATCAGATATGTAGGATAAATAAAATTTATACATAAATGTACTAAACAACCAATTTGGTATTTTATTTTACTAGCCAAATGAACCTCTAACTATATGCACTATGTTAGTTTATATCTAGTATATTTTTTAATGATTTTTGGCACTACGTGAAATATATTCAAGTACCAATTCTGGACTTAGCCATGAAATGTGTACCAAAGTGTGCATGGTCAATCATTATATCATACCAAAAAGTGGAGCGAATTTGATTTTTTTTTTTTGAATTTTCTATCTATTGTTTGTGTGTAAGAGGAGTAATAAATGAAAATAGTTAGGTTGTAATTGTTTTATTATAGTGGTTGTTGTATTGTTGTGGCTACATACATGCAATAATGCTGCATGCATTGTTTTATTGGTCAAAACATATTTATAATAGAGCTTTACTATATAGAACCAATATCAGACCAGATTCTGCATCCTTTTTGGCTTCTAGCGTACAAACTCAAATGCAGCGCCATGACAACTGCAATTTGCTGCAGTGGTCTCCCCAAGACACTGATATCTTTTAGTTGGAAAATGTGTACGTGGGGAGAGAGAGTGTGGTTAGAGGAGACAAAAAAGAGGAGAGAGAAAGTGGCTGGAAGAAAAAAAAAGAGTGTGAGAGAGAGGACTAGAGAGATAGAGTGGTTGTACGGAGAGGAAAAAATAAGAGAGAGATATTTACTTTGTTAATAACTTTTAAATTGTTATGTATTTTTCATGAAATAAAATTTTTTAGATTTTTTATGACAAATAAAATCCAATAAGACTAATGTCGACATATTTCTAAAAAATATAATATACAATCTAAAATAAAAGAGATCAATAAAGTAGTATCATTAACTTATTTTTTAATAAAATGTTATCTCTGATCTGATTTTTTTATTGTTGGTCTGATGTTTTGAATATATCACTCCTTATAATTTTTCATATTGTGATGCGAGAGAAAATAGGAGGGAGGAGGGAAGGAGTGTCAATCGTAATTTATTTTCTAATCGAGTTGTTATCTCTTATCTAGTATGTTGTTATTGCTGTCAATTTTTTTGTTATCTCTAGTCAAATTTTTTGTTATCACTATTCAAATTATTGTTATCTCTAGTCAAATTGTTTGTTATCTCAAGAAAAAGCTTTTTCTATCCCTACTCAATGTTTTGTTATCCAGTAAGTATGATTATTTCTTATAATTAGTTGTTATTTCTAGTCAAACTTTTTGTTATCTCTTGTCAAATTGTTTGTTATCTATAGACAATATTTTTGTTATCTCTAGTCAATTTTGTTATCCATTTATTATATTTATTTCTTAAAATTAGTTGTTATCTCTAGTCAAACATTTTTTTTATCTCTAGTCAAATTGTTTGTTATCACTAGGCAAACTTTTTGTCATCTCTTACCATTTTTTTTATTATCTAGTCAGTATAATTATTTCTTAAAATTAGTTCTTATCTCTAGTCAAACTTTTTGTTTTCTCTACTCAAATCATTGTTATCTCTAGGCAAAGTTTTTGTTATCTCTAGTCCACATTTTTTATCCAGTAAGTATATATTTTCTTAAAATTAGTTGTTATCTCTAGTCAAACTTTTTATTATCCCTAGTCATATTGTTTGTTATCTCTAGGCAATATTTTTATAATCTCTAATTAGTTTTTTTTGTTATCCAATTAGTATAATTTTTTCTTAAAATTAGTTGTTATCTTTAGTGAAACTTTTTGTTATTTCTAGTTAAACTTTTTGTTATTTCTAATCAAATTCTTTGTTATCTCTAGTAAAATTATTTGTTATCTCTAGGAAATTTTTTTATTATCTATAGACAATTTTTTATTATCCAGTTAGTACATTTTTTTCTTAAAATTAGTTATTATCTCTAGTCAAACTTTTTATTATCTCTAGTCAAATTGTTTGTTATCTCTGTGCAAAGTTTTTATTATCTCTAGTCAATTTTTTTTGTTATCCAGATAGTATAATTTTTTCTTAAAATTAATTATTATCTCTAGTTAAAATTTTTGTTATTTCTACTCAAATTATTTGTTATCTATGATCTAGTTTGTTGTTATCTATGGTGCAACTTGTTGTTTGTAAGAGGGAGAAAATATAATGAATAAGAGGGAAGTAATTTTTTTTTAATTTCGCTATTCTAAGTTCCAATTTGTGTTATCTTTAGTCCAATATCTTGTTATCTTCAGTCTAATTTGTTGTTGTCACTGGTCCAGTTTGGTATTGTTTAAGAGATAGAAGATATGATGAATATGAGAGAAGTAATGCAATTAATTTTATTAAAACTAGTTGTTATCCATAGTCCAATTGTTGTTATTTCTAGTTTAGTTGGTTGTTACCTCTGGTCCAATTTATTGTTATCGTTTAGTCCAACTTATTGACATAAGAGAGAAGTGATGTACTTAATTATTTAAATTAGTTGTAATAGTCGGGCCAATTTGTCGTTATCCCTGAACAAATTTTTGTCATCTCTTGTACAACTTCTTATTTTTTTAAGAGAGAGAAATATAAAAAATGGGATCAATTTCTCTCTCATCCAAATTTATGGCACTACTTCACTCCTCTTCCTCACATTTTATCTTTTAAAAAAATATTAAACGGATGATGATTACACCACGAACTAGGAACAACAACCAGTACACCATAGGTAACTAATTAATGACACAACTTCTCGCATATTTTTCATATTTTCTATATCTTCTAAAAATAAAATATTGGGTTCCAGATAACAACACAACATATTAAACATCAAATCAGAGTTAATATCGACATAAATTTTATTAGAATGTATTAAAAAAAAAACCATCGACAATAGTCTTATTAGAACACATTTTTCATCAAAAAACTAACGATTTTTATTTCATATAAAAATACATAATGGTTTGAAAGTTATTAGCAAAATAAACATATCACTCCTGATTTTTCCCTCTCCTTTCCGCAACTCCTTCTCTCTCTAGTTCTCTTTCTCTCTCTTTTCAGCTGGCTACTCATCCTTTTGTTAAGAGATAATAACTTGATAACAAATTAAGTTAATGATATTGCTTCCCTCATTTCCCTTATTTTAGATTGCTTGCTATATTTTTCAAAAAAAAATCAACATTATACTTATTAGAATGCATTTTTATCAGGAATCTAATGGTTTTTATTTTGTTTAAAAATACATAACAGTTTGGAAGTTATTAGCAAAATAAATTATCTCTCATGATTTTTTTCTCTTTGCAACAACTCCTTCTCTCTCTAGTCCTCTCTCTCTCTCTCTCTCTCTTTAGCCAGCTACTCATCCTTATGTTCAAAGATAATAACTTGATTAAAGATATAAGTTAATGATACTACTTTCCTCATCTCCCTTATTTTAAATTGCATGTTATATTTTTCAAAAAATGTCGACATTAGTCTTATTAATTGTATTTTTATCAAGAATCTAACAATTTTTATTTCGTTAAAGTACATAACAATTTGAAAGTTATTAGCAACATAAACAAATATCTCATGATTTTCTCTCTCTCCTTGTAGCAACTCCTCTCTCCAGTCCTCTCTCTCTCTCTCTCTCTCTCTCTCTCTCTCTCTTCAGTTAGGTACCCCTCCTTTTGTTCAGCCAACAGTAGTCCTGTCGTTAGCCAATAGTTGTCACGTTGTCAACCAACAACTACCATCTACTTCATACAACATGTCACTAAAGTCCAATTGTGGTCTTGTTTCTGGTCCCGATTTGGGGCTGTATATCATTTTCCTTTGCAATAATGCTGCATGAGCAACATACACATTATCAATTGCACGTTCTCGACGCCCGTGCTGTACAATGTGAATATTTGGTAGATGTACATTCTCGATGTGGGGGTGTGAAGTTTGGTGAAAGGTGTTAATAATTTTCCATCAGTAAACATGAACGGTGGTAGCCGTACAACGACACTGCCTCACAACTCCTCCCCAGGTGGTTGGCCCCAACGCGGTCTGAAAAGTAGAAACGGAAGCAGGAATATCCAACACACTTAGGGCTGTAAATGGGTATCCATAAACCTGCGGACCCGCAAATCCGGACCCTTTAAAAACCCATCACGGGTCTAAATTTTTAGACCTACAAAATAATGGACCCGCATACCCATAGACCCGCATAGATGCAGGTGCACTAATGGGTATGTTTGGACCCAAACCTGCAGACCTGTGTACCCTCAATATACATAAATAACTACTTAAATAATAGACAATTATGTCATACTTTACTAGTATAATTAATATAATACATGACATTACATATTACTCTAATTATAATAAGGACATCTAGTTGAGAAATAACTATTCTAATTACAATCATAAGTAAGCTTAAAATTAAAATTGTTACACGATATGCTACATAATTAAAATACTGTGACGATGACTATATATGTAAATAATCAGCTCAACTAATCTTCAATCTATAAAGTATTACATCATTTAATATAACCATTGTATGTTTATTTCCTATATGATAGCAATACCTTGTTATATTTGAATATACATTACATAGTCGTAAATTTTCTGACTTAAACAATATGATGTTTTTACAG
The DNA here is from genome assembly GCA_963693085.1 of Alisma plantago-aquatica. NCBI lineage: Eukaryota > Viridiplantae > Streptophyta > Magnoliopsida > Alismatales > Alismataceae > Alisma > Alisma plantago-aquatica. The sequence continues at coordinate 1,315,343,569 of OY856409.1, read as the reverse complement.
AACCGCTTACTCCCATATCCGCACCACATACCCACAATTATTGCAGGTACAAATATGATGTGGGTTTCTATTTTTATTATGCGGGTCCAGAATTGAAACTGGACCCACTAAATTAAATAGGATATAAGTATAAATATGGCTAGACCCGCACCGTTTACACCCTTAACACACTCGAGAAATAGTGCTCACATAATAGTATATCTGAAACAGCAATACCTACCTACCTGCTGATCGTTACCGTACTATCAGTTTGTTATACGTCCACGTCCACCAGCACATCCTGATATTGTATGTCATGTGTAAATGTATAACCATACTTTTAAATGGGAAACACTCGGTCGTTTTTGGCTGTCCTGGAATTTAAAGCGACTATAGCTTATCGTCTTTGTTGGATGCAAAACTGCTAAATTAATCAGTTCCTACCGAAGGAAAACTGGTCTATATCTACAAGTCACCGCGGTTTCGCAGACTTATGTGAACATCAGACCTTTTTTTAGTGTCCAAAAGTCGACCGACCACATCATGTGTATCCACAGGCCTACGGCAGAATTAGTGAATATAATGACGAAGGAGGCACGTCAGGGACTAGCAAGCGGAAAAATTTGCTATTTTCCTCACCACATCATTAGACAGCAACACAAAACTATTCATGTACATGGTGTGGGGAGGAATAGTTCAGTCCTACCACAAATATTAACGAGAGTAACTAGATGTTGCTATGAATCTCTCCTCTTGGATGTTCCAGTTGGATATCGGACCTGGATTCGAACCTGTAACATGTAACTAATAAATCAATCAAAATAAACCAATTGAGCTAAGCTGAAAATTACAACATTTGAATGTAAACAAGACACACAGTGACCATGCATGCAGCCTTAAACATGGAAGCTTTCGTGATTAAATACAGTACAACATCAATAAGTAAACTCCAAATTTTTATTATGTCCTGCAAACAGCAGAAAACCTGAAGGGGATTGATTTCAGTGTAATTAGAGACAAGGGCACCCCCACCCCCAATGACTTCCTCTCTCTTGACCATCAACAAGCTTCCTGAAGCACTCCCTCGCCTCCCTTCTCCCAAGCTCCTCCATGATTTTGTCTCCTCCAACCTACTCAAGAAGATTTCCTAATAAGCAAATAATGAGAGTGTTATATGCATACATACAATGCTATATATCATTTATCACCCTTCCATCGTATTGACTCACACACTTCACATGTCAACTGCAACACATCACCACTAGAGGAGAAATTCTCCAACTGACCCTAATCAACCGTTCTTATTTACTTATTCCCAATACATCTACAATACCTAATCAAAAACACCACTTGAGTTAAAAGACCATGTGTGCATAACAACCATGGCTTCACCCCATACTTTCCTCACAACTTCACTAATAAGGAAAAACATTCTAGTGTTTTTTTCTATTCATCTGTGAAACATTTGAATCTAGATGCGATGCAAGCGTAGAAAACTTCATAGGAAATGCTCCACTCAAAGCCCATGTAGAACCACTCTAACAATTTCACTATATATCCCTCTCTCGCTTATAGCCACTTCCATAAATGATATCAACATGAAGAATCCATTACCCTCAATTTTGACAAGGTTCCTTCATCTTCCAAGGGTATTGTTAGCATAATTATTTCTGGAATTCTTTACTCTTATTTACTAATTTTTTTATAATATCTTCAAATATGAACCTCTAAGATCATCATACAAGTGTGCCATTGTAAATGCCATGTTATCTTTGAAACATCCCTTTATCGGTTCACTATCCTCTCAATCCTTATCTTAGTTATGATCGGGTAGGAGACACTCCTCATCTCCCATCTTGGGTGATTCATGATTAGGGGAAAATCCCAGCAAATACCTTTAAAGTAAATGAAAGTGAACCAAGAATTCCTCAAGAAAACATGGGTTTTTATTCCTAAATGCCCACGAATTACTTCTATAACTCTCTAAACTGAATCTCAACAATATTGCAAATTTTTTAAGAACCCCCTCATTTAAATGAACACTCACTTTGTAAGGCCCCTAAACTTGCTTAATGTTGAATGAGCTTAATTATCATGATTAAATTCTTATAACCCTAATATAACCTTTTTATATGCTTTGAAATCATAAGACAAGATTAAGTTTAAAATTTGGTCCAATTTGGACACTGTTTGAGCAAGTTATGCAATTTTATACACATTTTGGACTTTTATGCAATTTACCCAATTGAGAGGTTTTCTTTGCAATTTATCACTTGCATTATGTTCCTTGGATATTATATTATAATTCTTGAGATTTTTGATCCATGGATCACCTATTTAAACCTTGGTTTGAAGGTGTTTTCTCCAAGGGTATTTTGGGGTTTTCCCCTTCACTGATGAGCTACCTTTAGTAGCTATCAACTAATGAATTATTTGATTGGCTGAGAAATTTGACAAAGGAAAGATAATCAGGTCTATACACATGGTGCGGGAGCTGCTTGTGTGTGTGCTTGTATATTCATAATAAATTAAGGCCATGGACACTTGGATAGATACTAGAACTTCACCATTTTCTTTTTCATTATCTTAAAGTTTCATATACTTATCCCCAAGCACCAAAACGAGTCATTTTCTCTCCACCAATTTCCTACTTCTTCCAACCTCGTTCTCCCTCTGTGATGCTGTGAATTTTTCTATCCAAGGAAGAAGAAAGTGAGGATCTTCTTGGAAAAAAGGATCTAGTGTTACAATTGACTTCATTTTAGGGTTGAAAAAGCTTCCTTCTGGTGATCTTGACCTAAAAGAGTAATAATTCCCTTCTTTTCTCTGTTTATTTCTTTTTTATCATTCCTCCTAGCTTTCTCCAGGTCGGAACCTTGTTGTTCCATGGTAGAAATTTCTCTAAAGCTCTAAAACCCTTCCTTTCTTGCTCCTTATGCTTAGGGTTTTCTCATTTGATGAAGAAAGGTGCTTGATGGACAAATTCATAGCTTATTCTTGGATTTTCTACCCTACTTGCTCAAGTTTTCTTCTGTGTGGGGTTTCATATTATCATTAGAGGCAATTTTTATAACTTACTCCACGTTTATTGCTTACCATAAGCTTTCTAGATCATGTTCTTGCTTGAAAATGATGATCCATGCACTAAAAAGTTATGCTTGACTTGGATTTTGATTTTTATAATGTTCCCTGTTCCGATTTCAGTTATATATGAACATGTAATCATGTGTATGTTATTCCTAAGGTATAATATGACTTGGATCAGGTTGGTTTGATAACCTATGGTGCTAAGCACCTATCAACCAATGGTCAATTTTAGGGTTTTAAGCTGATTTTTTCTATAAACCCATGACCCAATGATGGTACCATTCTAACAACCCTATGGTGTTGTCTTCATGACAACTGATGGCCATGATCAAAGGTGTAATATGATGGTGACAACCTATGGTCACCCCCTTAGGTCAGGTTTTGGATCAACTAGAAGTATAATGATCAACCATTAACTACCCTACTGATGTTATCAATCAATGATGACATCAGCTTAATATTTGATGTTGATTAATGAATATAGTGTTGATCTAACAACCTATGGTGATTTAATGATCACTAATGATGGTGTATTAAGTCTCTACAACCTATGTTAAGTTAATCCTTGTAGTTGTAGCATCAATTAAGCCTTAGACCAATGGTTTCTTGGGTCACTTGATGCAATGGTCGGTCCTATACTGTAATTGATGGTTTTAACATATGAACTTGACCCAATGGTCAAGATCTAATGTTTATTCCTATAATAAGGTGGAATGATGGCTAACGTAATATGTTGGTACTAATAATGGGACTTAGACGGTTTCCTTTATATGATCAACTTAAGGAGCTTACTTGTTGACAATGGATGGCTTGTTTTAACTGAACAGTCGATTGTGGGTTTTACCCTACTCTCAATGGAACTTTTTGTATTGTAAATCAAGGGATGTCTAGGTTATATGGTGACTCTTTGTAGATAACAAATCAAGGATTTCATAGGTGGTTTATCTAAGGTGTTTACTTATATAAACAACCAATGGTCTTACCTTTTAAACATCCAATGGTTCTGGGTGACATTGTGGTATGGTGATATGGGTTGAATGATGATGGAACAAATGGAGGGTTACCCTTAACAAGGTAGTCTTACCTATTCACTCATATGAAGAGAAGGGATGATAACCATATTGTGTGGATATGTAACCCTAATGAGGTATAGTTGTTATACCTAGATTTAATATAACTAAATGATGGTAATTGGGTATGAATAGTCCTTGAATGACTAATACAATCATGGAGTACTCTGTTACTGTTGTTGAAACCCTAGTATGCTATAACCCAATGGTTACACCTTTATTTATGTGTTGGTTCATACTTGAGAATGGTATGGAATGTGATGGTGATGCTTCACCTTATGCATCCATGATCCAATGGGGATGTCCTGAGTTAGGGTTTGGGTATGAGTGTTGATTAGTAACATTAATATAATTTATCTTGTGAACCTAACTCTAATTCAAATAGATAAATATGAGTATTCATGTTTAACATTCTTATATGATGGAATGATGGTGGAATAACCTCCTTAACATGATCATAACCTTAATGTGTTAATTGGTGGTTATCATAGCCACTTGGTTGATACTTTCTTATGTTAAACATGTGCATTATGAATATGATGAGTGTTAATCATATCTAGTTTCCTTGCATATTGATGAAATAAAGGAATGTTCTTAATGTTAATATAACCCTTCTATGATTGTTTATGAATATCACCTAGCTCATTAATGCAATATTGTGTTGATCTAGTGTATTATATGTAAGTGATGTTGTCGAGCCTTGTTATAAGGCATGCAAAGATAATGATGATCTTATAGACAATAGTATGATGGTCTTAATGACCTTTGGGCATGGTTGAGCCCTGAATGAGGTGTAATCCTCTTATGTTGATAAGGGTTGATACCCTGTGATATTGTGAAAAGGATTTATATCTTGTGATAGTATGATAACTAGTGTGGTCTCATGAATGGTAAGTGAATAGTGCCATGTGATGATGAGATGAGAAATTATGTTTCACACATTTTATATCTTTTAAAAGTTGTGATATTTATATGCTTGCTAGAAATGAATTAGGATTTGTATGTCCACTTATTTGATGCAACCTTAATTCAACCAATTGGCATAACTAATCAAGTGCAACTCTAATCCTGTAGTGCCATGTGCCGTAGAGCCATCTTCAGTGTCAGAACTTGCTAGATGGTGAAACGAGTATTCCTAAGGGAAACTCTGAGCGCATGTTGTTGAGTACGTGGGGGTGGCAGGTTGAGTATATATCCTTGTCATCCACAATGCAGATTTTGGAGGTTGGCTATGGTCATGCCTCATATATCTGATGTGATTGAGAGAAACTGTGGTCGTGTCCCGGTGATTATAACATGATGTGATTAGAGGACAACTACGGTTGTACCTAAGTGATTGGGTTTGAATACCCTGGTTTCTAGTATCATGACCTATACCAAGGTTGGACTAGTGGTTATTAGCTTGACTATATGTCACTGTGGTGGCAGCTTTGACTGATATGTCACTGCCTTTTTACTCGTACTGATCGAGGGGAAGAGATCTTAGGATATCGACACTCCTAGATCTTGTACGAAACCGAATAGCCCTTCGCAGGGGTCGGTTGGACTTTGAATGGTACAATTCAAATTCCCCAGGGTGTAATAAAAGATGTAATACAGCTGTGTAGCATATTTGTTTAGGGTTATACACACCGCTTCACATTGGATGATTACCCTTTTCTGTTGTCTTTACATAAAGATGATGCTTAATGCAATTAAGAGATAGTAGATACACTTAGGTTGTGGATATTCTTAAGATTGTAGATGCGTACATACAGTAGCTATGCCTGTGTTGATAACTATACTACTACTGTTGATTATAATCATGATGCTAGCTATCTCATGTTGTTAGTGATGTTTAGCATGCTAGCCATGCCTTTGTAATTAGAGATGCATATACTGCTAATCATGCTTATCTAGATAGTTGTGTTTATGTTTTTATCTCTTCTTATGATGCTGATATGTTCAACCAATTAGACATGCTCATGTTGTTAGATATGCTATGTTACTAGACTTGCTCATGATGCTAGATATGCATATGCTACCGAGTTGCTTATATTGTCAACAAGATAAAGGATGATAGTCTGGCTAATGATGATAGTTATTATCTACTCCTTATGTATTTTGTTAATAATAAACACTACTGATCTTATTTGTTATATCTGATTAAACTGCTTAACTATTTAATTACTTAAAAATGTTGTAATCAATAAATGTTGTTGGAGGTTATATCTCTTGCTGGGACATGGGTCTCACCCTTGTGGTTCACCACATTTTTTAGGTAATCGGAAGTGATGAAAACAAACATGTGGCAGCAAAAAGGAGCTATAGTAATGAATCTTTGATAAAGTAGATTAGATGTCTAGTGTGTCTTAGTGTCATCCTCGTACTCTCAGGTCTGGGCAGGAAAAGTTTGTATATGGTGTTTCAAATAAATCAGACTTTTGTTAGCATAATAATGTTTGTTTGTGTGGCATATACGATTATTGTTCTCTTGTATATATATGTTGTGTCTAAGACGATAGAATAATTTGTATCAAATTTTTGTCTTAGTATGGATACAAGAAAGATGTCAGGCTCTTATGCAAATGTTTTTGAGTGAGTGTTGATTTTGAAATCAGTTTCAATTTAACCATATTTTTGGGTATGTGATTAATTAGTGATTGATTGTGTTTTATGTTTTGAGTAATCTCATTTAGTGTAACGGGTTCTCACACACTAGGCCTTTGTATCTTTATAACACCTTTTTTGATAGCCCTTGACAAATTCTACAAGCCCCCCCTAGTTTATGTACTCCTCCTTGGTGAATCTCACAGTATGTCTGACAACTTCCACTAAACCATTATCAACATCATCAACATGACAATACTAGATGTTTGGTGTTCATTGGAATAACCAAAACAAGTGAGATGATAAAACCTCATCCTACTAAAAGTCATGATTATTTTTTCATTATATTCATGGATAATGAGAACCTTTTATCCAACATTACTAACATGATCATTATACTACCATATCTTGAGACAAAAACATAAAATTATCTTTTCTATAGAAGTTTTCATTCTAATCTCTCTATAACGTTCTTCAAAAAATAACATTTTCATCCTTCCTACCATTGTAGTCAATGTCACACATGAGTTGGAAGAGCAACCTAACATCATTTATAATACATTTAACTTCTATGAAGGTTGGATGCTATAAAATAACACCAACATAGGAAGTAGAGCTATTACCAATGATTGTAGCAGTACTCTCTACAAATTTTAGGAGATAATTGTTCATTTTGAATGTCCATTTAATTATCAAAGGAACCCCGATAGATACATTTAAGGTACAATTACTATCTACCATGAATCTCATGCCTCCAATTCATTAGTTTCCCATTAATATAATGTGCAAACATGTGTGCAATGTCATCTTTTACTATCCTCTGTGTGGTTAGGTAAAAAGTTATTGTGAATTAGGCAAGCCAATGTGTTCTTTGGACAATCATCCTCATAATTATATACTTCATCTAATCTTCTTATCCACATGTGATGTCCCAATAGTCATTGCGGTGGCCATCATGCAATGACATCTAGGTATTCCTCAACCATAATAACCCCTTAAGTGGTAGAAATCTTGAAATAGAAGATTCCAAAGTGGATGATTGAGACATTCCATACTAGAAATAATCACAAGAAATCCTTTGATAACATAGATTCCTTGTCTCATGATACCTACATGCCTTCCACCCATTCATCCTCTTCTACATGTTTCTAGGTCAGTTGGTAGAGCCAACAATATGATGATTTTAATGGCATATATTGAAAACAATTTGATTAATAATAAAGGCAGTCTTCCAATTTATTCTGTTTTAATTAGTTATAAGATAATGATGTAAATTAATACATGACTAAAGAATGTTATTACTCAATGACACATTTCTTTGGTTTGAGGACCTAAACAATGAGGTCATACAGATGTTAAGATTATATACATTCTTGTTATGTCCCTAGTCAGATGTTATCATGGAAGACTAATAGGAAGAAATAACACATACGACTAGGGTGTGTGTTGGTTGGTGACATAATGTCATTAGTCATGATTTGCGATATCAAACCAAACATATATATACTTGTTAGAGAACAATGTATCAGACAGGCCACCTTGAGAGTAATGCATGGAAACCATGATTGGTAGTCAAAATCATCTCTCGTAGTGATGGTAGTGTTTGTGGTTCTTAGACCTAAAATCACTACACTCATTACATGTTGTTGGATGTACTTTGAAATCATCCACAATGACATTGAATAAGGGTTTCCATAAAGGTGGTGCTCGGGTGCATTTTGGCACATGGGGATGATTGTGAGTGATGTAGATGGGATTTGTCCCTCCTACAAGAGTATGATATTCTGGCCACTTGAGAAGTGAAACTGATAAATGCATGACAGTCTTCTTTAGTTCATATGTGATATTGGGGTTACATATATCTCAGGCAATCTGCTCTAGTTCAAGGAACGCAGATTGAAAGCTGAAGAGGATGACGATTCCATGCCTCAATTTCAATATGAATATCAGAGACAAAGGAACTATACCATCACTGTAACACCAATCACAGATTGTAGGTTAAAGTTGTTCTCCAACTTTTCAGTTACTTGGGTAGTAATGATGTCTTGCAAGATATCAGTCGTTGCTTATGATTTCATAAGATACTAATGGATATTCACTGCCAACGTAACTTGGAACCTATAGGGTCACACACATAGGATGCACTTGGAATCATGTTTTATTCATGAATGGAGTTTAATTTGATTACTAAAGTGTTTAGGTATTCAATGTAAAAAATAGTTAACTTGAATACACATGATATATGCAACACTTAAGTTCAGACCCAAGATAAAAAGAGTGAACATAATTTATTAGATTTAGTATAATTTTGGGAAAAAAACCTTAAAAATGCATGAAATCTAGTATAATGATCAAGTGTAGGTTCAATAATAATCTCTTCTAGAAGTCATCATGATGAACATGGTTTTTTGAGAAATTGATAACATACAATTTGATAACATTCCATGAGCTCGCATGAGTACATGATAAAGAAAACCTAATGTATTAGTAATAAGGGAGGAAAAAACCTTAATGTCAAGATGATGTCCTAAAAAGGTGGAACACTAAGTAACATGTATGCAAATGGTATGGGTACTGTTGGCTAAATGGACATCTGTAAATCCCTTTGTTTTGATAATGACAAACATTTCATTCTTGTTGATCTAACGTGCTACTTGAGTGTTGCAGGAATAAGGTGGATGACAAAGCCCTAGGGAATCTATATGCTTGAATGATTGTAAATGTCATGAAATGTAATCAAATTGTAAACTTGTACAAATATATAATGTACAAGTACTTAGACTTCATGTAAATCAAGCGTTAGATCTTCCCTAGCTAAACACAACATTTAGATAGGTCATCCCCTTCAATAGTTTCACATATGCACACTCATACATACACTTAATGTCTTCATTTGAAACATTGAAACAAGGTCCATCTCGGTCGACAAAATCCTCGACCGAGACACTCTCGGTCGACAAACTTCTCGACCGAGAAAGACCCAAGTAGCCGTTAGACACAACTGACAAGGTAGTTGGCAGTTGGAGATAAACGTTGCAAACACTTGATCCAGAGAACCTGTCGGTCGACAATCTCTCGACCGAGTAGGTGTCTCAGTCGACCATTTCTCGACCGAGATGGTCTCTGACAGCAACTGCAAAATTAATTAATTAGCCGTTGTTAAAGCAACTAACTTATATCTAACGGCTAGTTAAGCACTTAGAAACCTCTAGAAAGTGTCTAGAACGTCCTTAAGCACTTGTAGGACATTCCTATAAATAGGACATGCCTTAGGACACCTAAACTCACTTGATTACACACTTGAGCAATCTTTGAGCATACATTTACTTTGAGCAATCTGTTTTTGAGCAATTAAGCATATTGGCAATTGGCTACTTCATCTCCTAGCTCAAATTTCGTGTCCTATAGGCTATCATCTCCTAATCCACAGCAATCACATTCCATACACATTGGTTAGAAGATCTACACGATTGATCTAGGCAAATCAAGCCTTGTGCTTCAAAGGATAAGTTGTAATTTCCATTTTCCTTTCTTGTTCACTATTATTGTTTGTGCTCTCCTTGCTACTCCTAGGTTGGAGGCTGCGGATGGGAGAGGTTGGAAGATCTTCTTGGTGAAGAAGGGGACCTTGAACTACTTCAAGAAGGCTGGTGCAATGGGAGGTTACTTCTAAAGAGGAAGGCTACTTCAAGGGGGAGCTTGGAGTTACTTCAAGAAGGCTACCTTGGGTTGGTGCATCTACTTCAAGTGAAGGTTGTTCAAGGGGTGTAAGAAAGTATTGTATTTGTGTAAATCCTTGTGAAGGTAATAAAATTAATACTTTCAAAATCCCGGTTGGGTAAGAAACCGGGTAGTGGACTGACAACCTTAGTATTTGCTAAGGTTGGAACCACTCTAAACACTTGTCTCCTTCTTCCATTTTCAATTGTGGTTGTTTGAGTTAAATAATTGTTAAAATATTTAAAAACTCTATTCACCCCCCTGTAGTGTTTTTCAATTGGTATCAGAGCAGGCTTCAAGGAACCCTAACAAGGTCTTGAAGAATGGGTGACGGGGTGCTTAGCAACCTTAACCTTGAAGGGACACTTGTTGCTAGACCTCCAACGTTTGATGGAACAAACTACACATATTGGAAGAGAAGGATGCAGTTCTACTTCCAAGGCATCAATTGGGACTTGTGGAGGATGGTGTCAACCCCATACGAGCTTCCTCAAACACAATATGCAGAGTGGGATGCAAATACGGTAAAGTTGGCTCAAATGAATGCCAAAGCTGTAAGCAATTTTATATTGTTCAATTTCAGTAGGAGAATTTAATAGGACATCAAACTGTGACACAACCTATGACATTTGGCATAGACTGTCCATAACTTATGAAGGTACAGTTCAAGTCAAGAATTCTAAGATTAGCATGCTTAAACAAAAGTTTGAACACTTCCGTATGGATCCAACTGAATCTATTAGTGAAATGTTTGCAAAATTCTCTTCTATTGTTAATGGTTTAAATGCCCTAGGAAAAACTGTTCTTGAAGAAGATCAGGTATCAAAAATCCTTCGATCACTTCCTCCTAAATACAAGCCAAAGGTGACATCCATTGAAGAAGCTAATGACCTCACTCGACTGAAACTGGAGCAACTCATTGGCAATCTAGAAGCTCATGAAGCAACCCTAGAAGAGGAAGAAAGAAGAGAACATGAACTTCAGTAAGGAAAGAAGAAGGATGTGGCTCTAAAAGCCTCAAAGATAATCACACCGGAAAGTGAGGAGTCAAGTGAAGAAGAAGGAGAAGAAGCTTTGATTGTCAATGGTAAGAAATATAAAAGATTTAAATCTAACAAAATTTCTAGTTCTTCTTCATCTCCACCTAGGTGCTTTGAGTGTGGAAAGAAAGGACATTTCAAAAATGAATGTCCTAAAGAAAAGAAAGGAAAGAAAAGCTCACACAAGAAGAAGGGTGAAAAAGCCTATAAAGCTGCATGGGACGAGTCAAGTGAAAGTGAAAGCGGAGAAGAAAAAGTGGAATGTCTAATGGCAAGAGAAGATGATGAAGACTCTCAAGAGGTAAGCCTACTTGATCTTCCCAAAAAAAGAGTTAATTACTAGTCTACAAGAAACTCATGATAAGTATATTGATGTCAAGAAGAAACTAAAAAAGGTTATCAAAACAAATGATGAGTTATATGCTAAATTAAATGATCTCTCTTCTGAAAAGAACAACATTGATCTTGAGAATTTGTCTCTAAAAACATCTTTAAATGACTGCACTAAAAACTACTCACTCTCGAAACAAACGTTGATCTTCTCTCTCAAGAAAAGATTGAATTGTTAGCTAAACTAAAAGATTTTCAGACTCAACCAATTCTGTGTAACCATCTAGACTATGACAATATAGTAAAAGAAAGAGACTCCTTATTTTCTGATTTAGATCAAGCAAGAAAAGATTTACACAAGAAAATGAATGACATTGCTCAGCTACAAAGAAACCTACATGAGTTAAGAAGAAATGATATCCTTGACAACATTCTAAAAGCCTCCTCTAGTTTCAATGGAAGAAAAGGTTTGGGATATGCTCCAAAGAAAAATCAACCCAAAAGAACTCGGACTATGTTTGTACCTAAGAACACAATTCCTGGAAAGAGAAATGAAGTTGACTCTATTACTTGTCATTTTTTTCTACGTCTTGGACATTATTCATTTTCATGTCCTTATAAGACCAAGGATTCCTACTTAGTTTGGGTCCCAAAACCCCAAACTTAGTAGAGTCAAATGCAATTCAGTTGAGATATGATCAAAACGCTCAATTTTGCAATTCATATTGTCTTATCTCAACTTAATAAAAGGTTTCATGTATTATGGTAATTTTCTGAACTGTTGTACTGAAACAGAAACTTAGTCGGTCGAAGTATTGTCGACCGAAAATATAATAGGTCGAACTTTTGTCGACCGACCTGATGCCTGTAACGAATCAAAATCAACAACAACTATTTCGGTCGAAAATTGGTCAACCGAGCAGAACTTCTGTTTTTCTTTATTCTTAATTTGCAATACAGCAACCCTCTCGATCGACGATTAGTCGACCGAGAAAGATGTCGGTCGAACAATTATCGACCGACTGAAGTTCTGAATCAGAATGTTTATACAGTCTGAACTTAAATGCTTCTAACCATATCGGACCATCACATGGGTACCAAAACCTACATCTTAATGCAGGATTGGGTGGTCGACAATGGATGTTCCAAACACATGACCGGAAACAAGGATGCATTCCAAACTTTTGAAGAAAAGAAGAGTGGAACAGTCACTTTTGGAGATAACGGTAAAGGTAAAATCGTTGGAATAGGTAACATTGGTACAAACCTCGAAATAAAGAATGTTCTACTCGTTGATGGTTTGCATCATAACTTAATAAATGTGAGTCAATTATGTGATAGTGGCTATGATGTTTTATTTAACAAAACCTGCTGCAAATTATTAATAGAAAACACTACAAATGTTGTCTATGAAGGAAAAAGAGTTGGAAATCTTTATATTCTTAGACCTAACTCTATGAAATCTGTAGTAGGAAAATTCTTACTTGCAAATGAAAATATTTTACAACTATGGCATAAAAAGCTAGGACATGCTAGTTCACATGCTATCAAAAAGTTAGTGAAATATGATCTTGTTCGTGGTTTGCCTACTTTATCCTTTGATCAAGTTGAAAATTATGAACCATGTACATTGGGAAAGCAAACAAAAACCTCTTTTAAACCTAAACATGCACTTAGCACCAATAGATCTTTAGAATTAATTCATATGGATTTATTTGGACCCATGAGGACACAATCTATTGGTGGCAAAAGATATTGTTTTGTTATTGTTGATGATTATAGTAGATATACATGAGTACATTTTATTGCAACCAAAGATGATACTATTTATGTTTTTATAAAATTTTGTTCCATGATTGAAAATCTATTACAAAGCAAAATATGTACCATTAGAAGTGATCATGGTGGAGAATTTGAAAATCATGTATTTGAAGAATATTGCACATCTCAAGGGTACACTCACAATTTTTCTGCTCCACGCACTCCACAACAAAATGGTATAGTTGAAAGGAAAAATCGATCACTACAAGAAATGGCTAGAACTATGATGCTCGAACATAACACACCCAAAACCTTTTGGGCTGAAGCTGTAAACACCGCATGCTATGTGTTAAATAGAGTAACTGTTCACTCTCATTTGAAGAAAACTCCATATGAAATAATACATTCTAAGAAACCTAGAGTTGACTATTTTCATACCTTTGGATCTACATGCTATATCTTAAATACCAAAGATGATAGAGATAAGTTTGATTCTAAATCACACAAAGCATTCTTTTTGGGATATTCTACCTCTAGCAAAGCATTTAGAGTCTACAACACTATCTCTAGAAAAGTTGAGGAATCTATTCATGTCTCTTTTCATGAAGAGTCCAAATCAGAGAATCTAGAAATAATTGATCTTACTAATCAATTCGAAAACTTAAAAATACCAAATGATAGTGAGAAAGATACTACAAACAATAACCAAGCTAAAACACAACCTATTCCTAGACTTATTAAGGATCATCCTGAAGAATTAATTATTGGTAATCCAAATGATAAAGTAAAAACTCGGTCTTCCTTTAAGGATGTCGCAAACATGGCTTTTGTTTCTATCATTGAACCTAAGAAGATATCTGAAGCTCTTAAAGATGATTATTGGATAATAGCAATGCAAGAAGAATTAAACCAATTCACAAAAAATGATGTATGGGATTTAGTTCCTAAACCACAAGATAAAACCATCATTGGAACTAAATGGGTTTTTAGAAATAAGCTAAATGGGGCAGGAGAAGTAATAAGGTATAAAGCTCGGTTAGTAGCACAAGGATATAATCAATAAGAAGGAATAGACTTTGATGAAATGTATGCACCAGTAGCTAGACTTGAAGCTATTAGAATGTTAGTAGCTATTGCTGCACATAAAAACATCAAACTCTACCAAATGGATGTAAAAAGTGCATTTCTAAATGGAATCATTCAAGAAGAAGTATATGTTGTCCAACCACCCAGCTTTGAAATACCAGAAAAAGGTGACTACGTTTATAAACTTAAGAAAGCACTTTATGGTTTAAAACAAGCACCTAGGAACTGGTATGAAAGGCTCAAGACATATCTTTTTGATAATGGTTTTTCTATTGGAAATTCAGATTCTACTTTATTTTTCAAAACATATACATCTGATTTTCTAGTTGTTCAAATATATGTTGATGACATTATTTTTGGAGCTTCAAATGAATCATTGTGCACACAATTTAGTGACATTATGCAAAAAGAATTTGAAATGAGCCTCATGGGTGAACTAACTTTCTTTCTTGGTTTCCAAATTAAACAAACGCCTACCGGGATTTTTATAAGCCAAGAAAAGTATACTAAAGAACTCTTAAAACGTTTCGGGATGGATCAGTGCAAGCATGCTACTACTCCTATGGCCACTTCTATTAAAATTGATAAGGATGAAAATGGGGAACCTATTGATGATTCCTTATATAGAGCCATGATTGGTAGTTTGCTTTACTTAACTGCTTCTAGACCAGGCATCATGTTTTCCGTTGGTCTTTGTGCTCAATTTCAATCACAACCTATGCACTCTCATTTTCAAGCAGTTAAACGAATTCTTCGATATTTAGCCGGCACTACATGTTTTGGTTTATGGTATCCAAAAGGACAATCCGTGGATTTTAAAGCTTATACTAATGATGATTATGCTGGTTGTCGACTTGATCGCAAGAGTACTAGCGGTGGCTGTTTCTTGTTAGGGAGAGCTTTAGTATCTTGGTTTAGCAAGAAACAAAACACGGTTGCCCTTTCTACAACTGAAGCTGAATATATGGCAGCCGGATCTTGTTGTGCTCAAGTGCTTTATATGCAACAAGTGTTAAACGATTATGGTTTTACTCTTTCATCTATGCCTATCTTTTGTGACAACACAAGTGCTATAAACTTAGCACACAATCCTATTTTACACAGCAGAGCTAAACATATTGAAATCCGTAATCACTTTTTAAGGGATCATATTTCTAAAAATCATGTTTCTCTTCATCATGTTGATACGGAAGATCAATTGGCTGATATTTTTACAAAACCGCTTCCACTACACCAATTCAACAAAATAAGGAAGCAATTGCTTATCACTCCTTTGGAAGATGTTTTATTTGATATTTGTGCCTCTTAACAATGTCGTTTATTTGTATCATTTTGGCTTTTCATGTACATATTTGTCATTGAATTTGTTGGGACATCAAATTAAGGGGGAGTTTTATGTTCTTAAACGGTTATCTATTTGAAATGACAAAGGGAGAGAAATAAATATAAAACTTAATATTTGTGCAAAACTCAATCAATGAGTTTCAAAAACTCTTGGCTTTACATTGAGAGTTGCTATATTCCCTAAAGAATTGGATTTCATGTTTCATAATTCATGGGGAATAATAAGCACACATTTTACAAACAAGAGAAGAAATTTACAAAGGTAATCTTCAGGTATGAAACTCACATGTTTTTATACTTTCTTATTTTATATTTAGGAAATGTTTGTCATCTTCAAAAAGGGGGAGATTGTTGGCTAAATGGACATCTGTAAATCCCTTTGTTTTGATAATGACAAACATTTCATTCTTGTTGATCTAACGTGCTACTTGAGTGTTGCAGGAATAAGGTGGATGACAAAGCCCTAGGGAATCTATATGCTTGAATGATTGTAAATGTCATGAAATGTAATCAAATTGTAAACTTGTACAAATATATAATGTACAAGTACTTATACTTCATGTAAATCAAGCGTTAGATCTTCCCTAGCTAAACACAACATTTAGATAGGTCATCCCCTTCAATAGTGTCACATATGCACACTCATACGTACACTTAATGTCTTCATTTGAAACATTGAAACATGGTCCATCTCGGTCAACAAAATCCTCGACCGAGACACTCTCGGTCGACAAACTTCTCGACCGAGAAAGACCCAAGTAGCCGTTAGACACAACTGACAAGGTAGTTGGCAGTTGGAGATAAACGTTGCAAACACTTGATCCAGAGAACCTGTCGGTCGACAATCTCTCGACCGAGTAGGTGTCTCGGTCGAGCATTTCTCGACCGAGATGGTCTCTGACAGCAACTGCAGAATTAATTAATTAGCCGTTGTTAAAGCAACTAACTTATATCTAACAGCTAGTTAAGCACTTAGAAACCTCTAGAAAGTGTCAAGAACGTCCTTAAGAACTTGTAGGACATTCCTATAAATAGGACATGCCTTAGGACACCTAAACTCACTTGATTACACACTTGAGAAATCTTTGAGCATACATTTACTTTGAGCAATCTGTTTGTGAGCAATTAAGCATATTGGCAATTGGCTACTTCATCTCCTAGCTCAAATTTCGTGTCCTATAGGCTATCATCTCCTAATCCACAACAATCACATTCCATACACATTGGTTAGGAGATCTACACGCTTGATCTAGGAAAATCAAGCCTTGTGCTTCAAAGGATAAGTTGTAATTTCCATTTTCCTTTCTTGTTCACTATTATTGTTTGTGCTCTCCTTGCTACTCCTAGGTTGGAGGCTGCGGATTGGAGAGGTTGGAAGATCTTCTTGGTGAAGAAGGGGACCTTGAACTACTTCAAGAAGGCTGGTGCAACGGGAGGTTACTTCTAAAGAGGAAGGCTACTTCAAGGGGGATCTTGGAGTTACTTCAAGAAGGCTACCTCGGGTTGGTGCATCTACTTCAAGTGAAGGTTGTTCAAGGGGTGTAAGAAAGTATTGTATTTTGTGTAAATCCTTGTGAAGGTAATAAAATTAATACTTTCAAAATCCCGGTTGGGTAAGCAACCGGGTAGTGGACTGACAACCTTAGTATTTGCTAAGGTTGGAACCACTCTAAACACTTGTCTCCTTCTTCCATTTTCAATTGTGGTTGTTTGAGTTAAATAATTGTTAAAATATTTAAAAACTCTATTCACCCCCCCTCTAGTGTTTTTCAGGTACAACTTATGAGATGACAATCTAAGTGTTCACCCCATAGTGACAGATGCCTTGACACCAAGGTTGGTTGGCCTAAATATGATGAAAATTGACCTTGGCCTTTCACAATAATCTCAGATGAATTTTGAGGAAGAAATTTCATTTTAGGAGGAAAGGATGTGATACCCTGCCTTTTTCTCTTTCCTCTTATGTAATCTTTTTCTATCATCAAGTGACCTCTAATATATTTGAATATCAATTTCATAGTTCAAGTATTTTGATACTCCAATTTGGTCACATGAGCGGTTAATATCACAATATATGACTTTAATTTCAAGTATTACACTAAGTATAATTCTTCAATACATCCCCCTATTGCAAGTGATTTTTAATTCCTTCATTTTGTTTTTCTTGATCTCTAAGCAATTTCATGAGGTGGATATTTCAATTTCTTTTCAAATGATGCAAAAATTGTATTGATCGGACATTCAGATCATGAGTTACAGTTCAATGTTTGGCTAATTTTATCCTTGTTTTAACTCAACTTAATTTGATTTTTCTCCTTTCATTGATGTTTGGGCCCAACCACATTAGGCCCATGGGAGGGTGCACGACCCAACCTCCATCTCCCTTTCTTCTAAACATAATTGGAGCATTAACTTGGCTGTTGGATTGGGTATCAAAGATCCAAGGACCAAAAAAATTTCTTCTTCCTCCGTACTATCCACCACGCACAAAGGGTGATGACATCACCTTTAGCACCACCGATCTACACTTGTCTAACTATGTATTTCTTCATTTTCTCTATTCATATTTCTTCCCCCCTTACTTTCCCTATCTCTTACACCTTGGAATCACCCAACATCCCCTCTCCACTCCCCTTCTCCTACTTCCTTGCAAATAGAGGCGCCACCACCTTTGTTTTATGGGGAAACTGACCTTCCCATAGAGGAGCCAAATCAAGGTTTCCCCACATCTGTGGTGTGCAACTTCAATGAGGGGCCTGGGTGGTGACTGTTGCATGGTAGGCACGTAGCACCAATGGGGGAGAGAGTCATCAGCTGTAGGATCTAGGGCGACGGCTGACGAACGGATGAGATCAAGGGCCATGAAGTAGCAGGCAATACCCAACTGTGTGGTTGCGGTCAGTCACAGGCTCGAGTGACCCAACAATGCTAGGCACATGGTCTTGTATGTCAGCACAAGTATGCCATCTGAGCTGCCAAGTGTTGCATAAAGGGTCGACATTGCACCATTAATGAATGTAATGTCCCCTCTTCTCTCTATGGTTCCAATATTCAATTTCATATATTTATACGTATAAATGTACAAAAATGTGTCTCTCTCTCTCATCTTAAGGCCAAATATAGAAAAATTATATACTAAATCAACCAGCTTGACGAGATCTACACAATCAATATACTTTCTGACCCTAAATATTCTTCTAGTTCTACTGATTTGCGAATGATATGAACCTTGACCTTGTGGGGTCATCATAAATGCTTGACTATGCTAAATGTTGAAAATTTGATGCATCTCTACCCTCCAAACTAGAAAATCAGTAACTTGTAAATGTTTTTAGACATAATTGAACCAATAGTCACCTTTCTTGCTCTATTAGTTGCTCTAATGCACATCCATGTCTTATTTAGGACTTTTAATGTGTGATCATGATTAATGTTGCAATCTTACTCATATTTGACCTCACACCTCATCTAAACTTGAATTCAGTTGTTTGTGCCCCTATTAAGCATAAGGATCAACCCCTTATCCCCTTATGTTAGGGTTGTCCTAGATGGCACTTAATTCATGAATGTGACCCTTTATGATGAGATGATCATACCCTTGAATCAAATGATGTGTTTGAACTAATTAGTGTGTCTAACCATTTTAGATCTTTAATATCAGTAATCATGTGATGATTTATGAACTTAAGTGTCCAAGGTGTTTCCCTTTCATTATATGATAGTACTTGTGACACAAAATACATCCATAATGACCTAAGGTAATATGAAGTGTCTTGATTGTGTTCCATGTGTCCCAATTGTAATGTGGATCTTAGTCTCTTGTCTTCCCCTCATTAAAACATTTTTTACCCTTGGTGTCACTTTCCTTAACGTTAGTTTTTATAGGAAACTAAGACTACATGCCTTAAGCGTCAGTTGATATAACACAAAGCTCACTATTGGTCAAGTATTGTCGATTAAGAAAAAACATATGTGTCGCTTTTACTATAACATCAGTTTCTATTTGAAGAATAGACATCTAAAATAGCCTGTTAAATTCAATATTTCATTGGAAAATTTTGATAGAGGCATGTCATGTCGAATTTAAAAAACTGACAACAAATCCCTCTCACAATATATATTCTGCCTCCAAAGAGTCTGTGTCACCGTTTTTTACCAGAAAAACTAACGTCTTAGGTTAAGTACACTGTGAAAAGTTTTGCCTCCAGAAACCATGTATCGTCCCTTTTTTGAAAGAATTGATGACAAAGGGATCCCACCACATGACTCAAAAAACATATTTGCCCCCATATTGGGTTATATCAGCGGTTTTTTGCCAGAAATCAATGATGAAAGTCTTAGAGAGGTTGGCAGTTTCTATTAGGGATAAGTACATGTGGCGTCAATTCTCTGGTGGAAAACCATTGACAAAGAGTAAGATATGTCTACGGTGTTTTTGTACAAATCGAGGACTAAAGTCTTAGAGAGGTTGGTATTTTTTATTAGAGATGAGTACATGTGTTATCGGCTTTGTTGTGTTCCTACTTCTCTACTGCGCTGCTTCTCTACTACTATTGTTGCTTGTCTGTCACCATTTGGTCTACTAGTCACCAGCACTAGTCTATTGGTCTATTACACTTCCTCCATTGGTATCCTGCTCACCACCTCCGCCACCTCTGCTGGTGGACACTACTACATTGGCTACTCCACCACCCACCACCAGTGCGGCCACCACCTACCAGGTAATTTTCTTTTTTTGTTTTTTGTTTCTCTAATGTGCTACCGTTGTTGAATCTAATGTGTATTTATGTGTTGTTTGAACTTTAAATGTATGATCCAATTAATGTTGTAATCTTACTTCTATTTGAAATCCAACCTCACTATAATTATGACACACTGTTCACACCAAAAATGATATTATTCAAAATAAAGAGCGGAATTAACTCTAAACATCCAGATTAGTAGAAGACATGGTAAATTAAAACCGATCACTTATATATTCACAAGAGAAAACATATTACATCCATGTCCATAAACTATACCATATGTATTACATATCATACCACAAAGGTATATAAATCAATGTTCATTGGCCAACTTGCCACAAACTTGTCACAAGAGATAACATGTTCATATACATACAAGCCATACATTCACAACCATGGCATACTACCAAAACCTCCTATCAATATACAACATCTAGAAACCTCCTCAAGGAGGGATGACACATAGGACTCTACTACAAAACACTAGTATCATATCCAACCTTCAACAACTACTGCTCTCCTTGTTTCTCTTCCTCAACCACATGATATCTACCTCATGGTGCACGACCACCTAAAAGATGTGGAAACCCATGGGGTGAGACCAACGTCCCATCAAGAGGTATAACTCTCTGCCAACAACTATTGTTAACACACATAGATTATAGAGAAGAAAAGAAATATTATTAACAGGATGAGCAAATTCAGCTAAATGATATAAGTAAAATTGATAACACAAATTAAGTAGTTTAAGCAACTATAGCTAGTCAACAGATTATCATATATTCTTAGAAGGAATATGAAGAACATGTATAGATGTTATCAACTACGCAATATAAGAAAAAAGGCAAAGGGTCATTCAATGTGAAGCGTATTTAACCCTAAGCAAAAGTACTACACGGATTGTAATGACCCACACTTTTGAGTGTCTAAAAGACCTTAAAGTTGTGAATCCTTATTCGTAAATTCCAAGATCAGATTCAAGAAATAATACATAATAGTAAACAATTTCCATTAATGAACAAATATTTACATGTTTACATAAAAAGCTCCTCTAAGGAGTTACATGAGTTTTAGAAAGAGTAAACATGTACGTGTATGATGATATACCATTATATCTAAACCTTCATGAATAACTGTAGTGTCTTCAACATCTTTATATGTAACCTCATGTCTATGAATCAAGTATACCTGATACCTAAAATGCCGACAAACAAATATGCGGTCAGTATATTGCTATACTAGTACGTGGGTTCAACCAATAATCACAAGTACACATATAAGAAAACATCTTTATCTTGCATATAATGACATAAACTTGTTTTCATATTCTAACCCATATTTGGTCTTCTACCTCAGGTGTAATCACTATCCCTCTGGGGCTCATGTTCATTACCCTTAAGATCAGTCTAACCCAGGGTTTATAATATTGTTATTTACTTTACATGATACTCATGGGAACTTTATAATTTGCAAGAAGTAAATACACAAGCAAATAGTTTATCATTCATTCAATATCAGTGAGAAACCTCGATAAACTCAGAATTCAATACATGTATTCATAAGCGTAACCATGTACCTTATACCATTGCAGAAACCATGTCGATTATATGACATGTACTTTAAGAGTGTATCCAAACATCCAAGCAACCAAACATTAAATCTAAAATATACATACTACATATGTGTCACCATGTATTCGCATTACATTAGCCATATCTAGATGCACTCCTAAATTAGGGTTTAGGGTTATCTCATGTTTGGACTAGGGATTAGGGTTACAAACCCTAATTCCACCATGTCATGGTCTATAAGATTACAACCTTTAGTTATGCATATTAGATGAAACCCTATTCATCATCTTAAATATATTAGATTATCTGTGATACCTAGATCATACTACTAGCATTAGGATCATAGCAAGATGTCCACATTAGTTTCAAAACCCTAAATCAACATGAATAAGATTATTAATTTAGACTGTCAATTATTTATCATTATCAAGGATTTTCTCATTATACATGTCTAGATTAGGTATCAACTCAACATAACCTAAACTACTTAATTAAGCATCAATATACTAGAATCTAGGTCTTTCCTTTATATTAGACACATCAAACAAGTATTGCATATGCTTTTTAGAACATGAAGCATAATTAGGTTCTGAAACTAATTTATTTAGATTCCTCTCATTCAGATGATAAACTTTCATATATTATATGTTGCAATCCGAGTTACCTATCATTTACTATGATTTTTGCAAGATTAACATTGTTGGACCAATCAAAAGGTGCCACATCATCTAACTTACCTTATCCATTGCTAATCCGACTCAGCTCCTTATTAGGGGAAAAAGACTTCCTGACGTGTATTTTACTACGCGCTAAAACGCAAGTGTACGCGTCGAGTAGTACAGGCCTCTGTGAGGCCCGAGTCGAACACAGGGATACTCGGAATTATTGGAGACTCCTACTAACTATTTGCGATCAGCTAAGCCGAATAACAAATTGGGGTTTGTTATCAAAATTAAAAGAAAATAAAAGTGAAACAAAGCAAACAATCGATTAAAGGTTAATTTAATCAATTCAACAAGGTATCTTTAGGATTGCGGTTTCACCGCGGGTATTCATTGTATTAGATTTTATATAATGCCTCAATCTTCTCTCTCTATCCGGGTAGTGGCCTGAAAACAGAATTACCCACTGTCGTGGTGCAATTCACTACTTAGGTTTAGGTCGGTTCCACCGTCGTAGTAACCTATTCCCTAAACTAAGTGCATTACGAACGATCTCTCAGTTTCCACCATTAATTTTACACCACCTTTGTCAAGGGATTTATCGATTAATGTAGGTTTCGTCTCTTTTCAACCGTTAATCCTTCTGTCGAAGTGATTAAGGGCATTAGGTTATTATTATGGTGATCAAGCATAACAATATATGGAGAAAATGAAACTATACCATGGATTTAAGAGAGAAAATATGAATTACTAATATAAAACTATCATACAATGAATTCCCGGGCTACTCCCGGTCCTAAAGATGGAGGGGATTAGCCCCGCATGTTCATCTCACACAAGTACATGGTAGAAATAGGGGAAATCATATGAAAAACGTGAATTGAATGGGAAAACCCCTGAACGGAGAAGAACCGATTGATCCTTTGCGTAGAACACGTGCTTTCACGCCTTTCGGTGGTGAAATCTATCTTCGGCAGCGTCCGGATCGACAGGTATGAACTTATGGCCTCCGTTCTCCTTTCTCTCCCTCCTCGGCACTTGTGCAATGGCAAAATCCGATCCTTCTTTTTCTGGGCAGCCGTCCTTAGGTATAAGTCCCTAATTAGGTCGCTAATTAACTCCAGCCGTCCGATTGAGATCGTTAGAAAGCAAACTCATATCCTATTGCGTCGATACCATCGACGCGAGTCGATGGTATTGACTCGCTACAGTAGCGGCTGGCTGCAAACCCTTCCTTTGTCGCGCCTGAAATCATCTCGATACCATCGACTCGGGTCGATGGTATCGACTTCCTTTTGGCGTCAGTTTTGTCATTTTGCGATGCTGTAGCCTCCGTGTGTCGATGGTATCGACTTGGTGTCGATACTATCGATTGCTTCTTCGCGAGCAACCTGAAAGTGTCTCGATACCATCGACATCAAGTCGATGGTATCGACTTTTTGCTGCTCCTTTCGGCTGTCAACCTGTGGCCTTGTCGATGGTATCGACAGAAGCAAATACTCGTTTGTTCTGAAATTCAAAGACAAGATCAAATAAATCCACACAAATAATAATAATGTGATAATTAATGCTCAAAATGATAAAACTAAGGCAATTTGACATAAAATGATGGCAAAGACCAAAATGGATGAATTATGTGATATTAACCATAGAAATGAATAATTAAAGCATAAAACACATATAAAACAGGTCTATAAATGCGACTCAAAATCATCGCATCAAACTCCCCTAAGCTTGAACGTTGCTTGCCCTCGAGCAACTAATCCTTAGAATAGAATTGCAAATGTCAACTGAAAAACAAAACACCAACCCAACATCCCATATGACTCCCACTGAACATTCACAAACCGGCCTTCTCTAACCACAGAATAGTAATTACCCTAAAGGTGACAGTAATCATCAATAAAAGAAATTAACCTCCTAACCGATGAACACTATCACATAAGGCAGTTAACATAATAAAATTCTCCGATTCAGCATTGGTGCATCTTGTGATCGCCTATACTACGTTGCTCGCCCTAACTACCATCTACATGGAAGCAATTCTCCTGATATTCATTAGTGAGGAGAAATTCACGGTGGCCTACCAATCCGAGCAACAGGTGGATGAAAATGGGTAGCTCATAGAAGAAAGTGGAAGTATTGTACAGTTTCAACATGCATAATACAAAAATGTCCTATATGATGCAAATGCACATTAGAAATGCCCTAATGCCTAAAATTGGGTGGAATGATGCATGCACTAACCATCCGCCTCAAAATGAGATGGATATCTAGTCAAACTACATCATGTACTCAATTATCCTGAAATGCAAGTGATATTACGTTCCTTTCTCTTTCTTATTTCACTTTCTTCTAAATTCTTTTTTTTAATATTGCAGATTTTTAGCTTTTTTTTTTCAGCCCACATATCCATAATTGCTTAAAGATAATTTTATTGGGCTATTTTCTTCATACTCAGAAATTTTTGCACTATTTAGAAGGTATGGAACAATTTAATTCACCATTTGGGAAAAATTGAGATACATGATATACTTTATGCATGAAAATCATGAATGCAACTACATGGCATGCACCCAAAGGTAATGTGCATGAATCACTATATATTTTTTTCTTTCTTTTTATGCAACATATGGAAAATACCAATTCAAGTCCTATCTAAATGCTATGCACACAAAAAGGAATTAAAACTGCACTTTACTTCCAATTCTTAGGTGGATTATAGAAAAATGAAGTGGAACGATCACAAGACTAGATGACTGAACCTTAGAAAGATATTATGTGTCCCTCCTTACTGACCTGTGTAGTAGTTTAGAGGGTTCTCTCTCTTACATCCAATTAAAGTATCATTACCATTTGGTTAGGTTAGGCTCAAACAACCATTTCCGTCCACTTTCATGAACCATTAGGAGTACATGTATGAAATGTTGTTTTAAAGTTGACATAATCAATCATTTTCATAGGATGTGTTCCCAAGGTCAAAACAAAACAAGCTATCCAAACACACAAATTTTTTTCAAATTTCCCTTGAATTTCGCATGCACTAACAGCAAGATGACACACTTTTATGACGTCCACAATTACACTAGATAGCACGTGGATCCTACAAAACTAAAATTGCAAGAAACAAATAACACGAGAAGAAAAGCAATAATGCTAAAAACCAAAAACAAGAAAAGATAGAGTTGTTCCAACTACCCCCCTAAGCTTGAATATGACTATGGCCTCATAGTCAACATTCTCACTTAAGAGGTGGAACAACGGTACCGTTCGCTTTGAAGTGTGGTGAAGAAGGATGGTTATATGCTCAAGTAGACCAAGTGATGCTTGCTATCTCCCTCCTTTTTGTGGCCCATTTTTGTGTCTTAGTGGTTCTAAGACGTGACTTGCTTCATCCATGTTTCCTCTGCAAAAAATGGTTTGAAAAAATCTCGTTTCGATACCTTTTACGGCCTGTTTTATGTAGCTGTCCTGCAAGTGTCGATACTATCGACCAAGGTCGATGGTATCGACCCAGACTCAGCAATTTTTTTGAATCGACGCATCTAAAAGCCTGGGAACTCAAAAGTGTTGATACTATCGACCCTAGGGTCGATGGTATCGACTTTACTGGCACCAATTTTTCTGTAAATCTTCAGGAATCTCGATACTATCGACCCTAGGGTCGATGGTATCGACTTTTCTTCAGCGTTCACTTCTCCAAACTCGATACCATCGACATGGGTGTCGATAATATCGACCTTAACATTCTGCACACTTCAAAACATGAGTTAGGGTACCATTTTTACAAAAATTATCAAAACCTAAGCAAAAACTAAGTACATAAACATAAAAGAACATAACCAAACATAAAATTGAACCTAAAGTTGGGTTACCTCCCAACAAACGCCCTTGTTTAATGTCCTAGGCTTGACATAAAGATACCTTTAACCTGGGTTGTGAAGAGATGTCTCCAATGAGTCATGTGGCAATTTGAATTGAACTCGATCATGTCCAATCCCTAAGGTCAATGTACCTCTCCCAATGGCAATGATGACATCAGTCGTAGCTTGGAACGACCTTCCCAATAGCATCTCGCAACTTTGGAGCTGTGGCATGTCCATGACAACAAAATCTACCGGGAAGATGAACCTGTCTACCTTGACGAGTACATCCTCGCACACTCCATATGGCCTTATAATGGACCCATCCGCCAATTCAATTGTCACGGCCGACTTCTTGATTTCTTTTAACCCAAGTTTCTGAAATGTCGCCAGAGGCATGAGATTTATGTTGGCGCCTGAATCACATTGCGCTTTAGGAAAATGCTGATCACCTATCGAGCATGGAATGTAGAAACCTCCTGGGTCTTTTCTCTTCTTTGGCGAACTCCCGTGAATCATAGAACTCACCGTCTCATTCATCCGACAAATATCATCGTCTTTTATCCGCCTCTTCTTATTGATGATTTCTTTGATGAACCTCCCATAGGCGGGAACCTTCTCGATCATCTCCACTAATGGAATATTGATGTGGATTTTTCGGAATATTTCCAAGAATTTGCTAAAATGACGATGCTCTTTCTTTGGCCTTGGATTTCCTGGACTTGACACAACTGCTGCACTCACATGCTTGTGAGGTGGCACATATGAGCTTTTCGGGGCCAACTCCCCTAAGCTTGCTTCAATCACTCCCTCTGACGTGGGCTTGGGCGAGACATCATCAACAACAATATCTTGTTGTGGTTCCTCTCTCGCATTAGATGTTTCCACACGTGCACAAACAACCTTCAATTGTTCTTCCTGCCTAGATGGAGATGCAATATTCATAACTCGCTGTGATTTTCTGAAGAACGGGTTTCCGCCCGGCAGTCCATAGTAAGTGCGTGGATACGGTATCTCCGGTGACGCATGCATATTAAAAGTCATTTTTCTTTCTTCTTTAGCTTCTTGCACCTGAGATTCCTCCTCATTGCTTACCACAGACATATACTTGACCTGATGGTGTACTTGGGCCACGTTTGCATTCTCGACCGGTTTCTGTTGATTGGCGTGCTTGATGGCCGCCACTTCACTAGAAATCTGTGCCACAGTGGTTTCTAATGCCCGCATTTGTGCTCCATGGCTTTGCAGCGTCTGTCCAAACTTGGTTAGAATATCACCTTGAGATTGCAATTGCTTACCAAACATGGCCATCATCTTCTGGTTCTGCTGTACCATTTGACTCAGTAGTTCAGTATTCTTATCCTCTACTCTAGGCTGTGGCTTGGCATCCGGATCCTGCAGAAAATTATTCAGATCCTTCCATGAAATCTTTTTATCCTTCCTCCATGCATAGTCATTGTTTCTATAGCCCTGTTGTTGCATGAATTTCACTTGGGCTTCCTCATCCTCAGATGCATCTTCCTTAGATAGCAACTTCTTGGCTAGAAGATCTAACTTATCGTTCAGCTCCTTAACTACTCTGGATTCGCCAGCAGCTCTGACCTGCTCCACAGCACCTCTGTCACCCCATGACTGTTTCCTAGCCATGTTCTTTAATATCTCCCAACATCGGGTATCTGTATTATTCAGAAAGAATCCGGATCCAGCTGAATCAAGGTTACTTCTATCGTGCTCGGAGAGAGCAAAATAGAAGATTTTCACTTGTGTCTCTTTATCCAGCCCGTGATGCGGACACCTCCTCAACATAACCTGAAATCGCTCCCAGGTCTCAGAATATGTTTCACCGGCCTGTTGGGTGAAATTATGAATCTTCCGGATCATGTCATTGGTCTTCTCAGGAGGGAAAAACCTCTCAAAGAAGACCTCCACCACATGGTCCCAGGACTCCACGAACTCATCGTCTAGATTATGTAACCACTCTCGTGCTGCTCCCACCAATGAACTTGGGAAAAGCTTGAGATAAAGTGCAGTCTGTGGAAATCGGTCAATTTTCACCATATCACAGTTCTCCACGAATTGACTCAGGTGCGCAATGGGATCCTCATTTTTCAAACCGTGAAAAGCATTTGACTTAACCAAATTAATTAGAGCTGGATCAATCTTGTACGTTGGTATATTGATTGCTTGCTTCTTTATCGGCCCTTTAGAGGCAGATGCGGAAGAAGCTTTGATCTTCGCCCATATCGTTGGTTCTTCGGCCATCTCTTCATGTTCGGATTTGGAATCTTCCTCTTCTTGTTGCTCTTACTCTTGATAATCCTCGTCTTCAGGTCCCAGAAATGGAACCTCGGGTGTGGGATACGTGTAGTCAGTACTGCGCGTTTGCACCATACACAACACCTGAAATAAGAAAATTCAGTTCAGTACAGTGCTTTGACGAGTATAAAAATGAACGAACAAAAGAAAGAAAATATTTGAAGTTGAATGAAAATTATAAAAAAAATGTGTGGCCTAGAATGGCCGCTCGTAGCACTCGAAGTGCCAACAATTTCGTCGTATCCCCGGCAACGGCGCCAAAAACTTGACGTGTATTTTACTATGCGCTAAAACGCAAGTGTACGCGTCGAGTAGTACAAGCCTCTGTGAGGCCCGAGTCGAACACAGGGATACTCGGAAATATTGGAGACTCCTACTAACTATTTGCGATCAGCTAAGCCGAATAACAAATTGGG
This sequence comes from Alisma plantago-aquatica, assembly GCA_963693085.1. Classification (NCBI taxonomy): domain Eukaryota; kingdom Viridiplantae; phylum Streptophyta; class Magnoliopsida; order Alismatales; family Alismataceae; genus Alisma; species Alisma plantago-aquatica. The sequence continues at coordinate 1,315,313,990 of OY856409.1, read as the reverse complement.
GTTTGTTATCAAAATTAAAAGAAAATAAAAGTGAAACAAAGCAAACAATCGATTAAAGGTTAATTTAATTAATTCAAAAAGGTATCTTTAGGATTGCGGTTTCAGCGCGGGTATTCATTGTATTAGATTTTATATAATGCCTCAATCTTCTCTCTCTATCCGGGTAGTGGCCCGAAAACAGAATTACCCACTGTCGTGGTGCAATTCACTACTTAGGTTTAGGTCGGTTCCACCGTCGTAGTAACCTATTCCCTAAACTAAGTGCATTACGAACGATCTCTCAGTTTCCACCATTAATTTTACACCACCTTTGTCAAGGGATTTATCGATTAATGTAGGTTTCGTCTCTTTTCAACCGTTAATCCTTCTGTCGAAGTGATTAAGGGCATTAGGTTATTATTATGGTGATCAAGCATAACAATATATGGAGAAAACGAAACTATACCACAGATTTAAGAGAGAAAATATGAATTACTAATATAAAACTATCATACAATGAATTCCCGGGCTACTCCCGATCCTAAAGATGGAGGGGATTAGCCCCGCATGTTCATCTCACACAAGTACATGGTAGAAATAGGGGAAATCATATGAAAAACATGAATTGAATGGGAAAACCCCTGAACGGAGAAGAACCGATTGATCCTTTGTGTAGAACATGTGTTTTCACGCCTCTCAGTGGTGAAATCTATCTTCGGCAGCGTCCGGATCGACAGGTATGAACTTCTGGCCACCGTTCTCCTTTCTCTCCCTCCTTGGCACTTGTGCAATGGCAAAATCTGATCCTTCTTTTTCTGGGCGGCCGTCCTTAGGTATATGTCCCTAATTAGGTCGCTAATTAACTCCAGCCGTCCGATTGAGATCGTTAGAAAGCAAACTCATATCCTACTGCGTCGATACCATCGACGCGAGTCGATGGTATCGACTCGCTACAGTAGCGGCTGGCTGCAAACCCTTCCTTTGTCGCGCCCGACATCATCTCGATACCATCGACTCGGGTCGATGGTATCAACTTCCTTTTGGCGTCGGTTTTGTCATTTTGTGACGCTGTAGCCTCCGTGTTTCGATGGTATCGACTTGGCGTCGATACTATCGACTGCTTCTTCGCCAGCAACCTGAAAGTGTCTCAATACCATCGAAATCAAGTCGATGGTATCGACTTTTTGCTGCTCCTTTCGGCTGTCAACCTGTGGCCTTGTCGATGGTATCGACTTCCGTCGATGGTATCGACGGAAGCAAATACTCGTTTGTTCTGAAATTCAAAGACAAGATCAAATAAATCCACACAAATAATAATAATGTGATAATTAATGCTCAAAATGATTAAACTAAGGGAATTTGACATAAAATGATGGCAAAGACCAAAATGGATGAATTATGCGATATTAACCATAGAAATGACTAATTAAAGCATAAAACACATATAAAACAGGTCTATAAATGCGACTCAAAATCATCGCATCACTTCCCCACCCTTGGGCCTTGAACTCGCATGTTGGGGTAGAAGAGTCTTTTGATACTTTTCTTTTCTTCTTCCTCGTGTAGGGCTTTTCCTGTCAAACGGGCAGCTCTGGTCGTGGGTCTTCACACAAGGGGACATGTCCTGCATGACACACGGTGCAATGGCTTGACGCCCACCGCAGAACGGGTGATGGAGCCAATCGACGTCCTACTATCCTGCTATCTGTCGCCTCTGGCTCCTCCTCCTCCATCCTCACTTGTCTACGGTTCTCAACGCACACAGGTTGTGTTGTGGCATTGCAACCACCGCCGCCGCTGCTGCAACGGGTCAAGGATCGCTGAAGGGCCACCTACCTTTGCATGCCACCTCTCCCTTGTGCAAGTTCTCTATCTGCTTGACACTCACCTCAACAAACCTGACGCCCACTGTGGGATGGCGGATGGCACCTCACGTCATCCAGTCCTCTCGTCTCTTCCATCCTCATCCAATAATTCACTCAGACGCTTCACATAATCAGTGTGGAGGTTGTTCGCATGTTTCTAGATCGGCAGGCCAGGTGCTAATGTAGCTCCTGGTGTGGTGAGGCAGACCCGCCGCCTCCTCCCCTGCATAGCGGTGCATTGGTGCAAGTTCGAAGAGGGACCACCCCACCCTTCCACGAGCAGGGAGGTACTACACCCCACCCTTCATTTGCAGCCACAGTGGAGGGAAATCCTTCTCTACCCTGATATTACCAACATCGAACCCAACCTGCATCTCAACAGATCACAAGTCTATAGAAGGGTGAGAGAGAGGAATCCCTCGTAGCCGATAAAGAACAAGAGCATGGTTGCATGCTCCTCAACATGATACAAGTATGATACTAGGGCACGGTGCTCCTCGTATGAGAAATTATTCAAGGATGGGATCTCATGATCCCAACATATATATAGGCCCCATATGCATCTCTAGGGCTAGGGGGAAGACAATAAGGAGAGTCCCCTAACAGCTTGAGTTCTGATGCTATCTAACCACGGTGAGAGTCCATTGAGGATCATGATACCTTTCTATGGAAAGCGTTATCATACTTATTACTAACAACAAAGTATATATTCACATATCTCTTCCCTTTTCATTTCCATTTTCTCCTCTCTTCCAAAACTGGTGAGACTTACATATTGGAAAGAATTAACTACAAGCCTTCCTATTTTCTTATTATCTTCTCGTAATAGAGAGATTTGAGTCTAACAAGTAGGATAGTCACCTCAAACTTGCCTTCCAAGTAATCACTAGATCATTACGTGATAAATCACCTAAATCACCAGATAACTTCATATATCCTAGATTTTGTATGCAATCCCATATATGTACTATATGTCAAAATAAAATTATCATGATCATCTATTATGTGCTCAAAATGCTCATTTTCCAACTTTATATCCCAATGACTCATATGTAAACCCTAGTTAACAAATTGGGCTTAAACGAGTTCCTAAGGCCTCATGAATCCTATCTTGGGCCTTCCAATATGATTCCATGAGCTTGAATACACTCCCGATTACTAAATTGAGGCTTTGATATTCATTGCATCTTATATTAGCCTCATATGATCACATATGCTCAAATTATATTATTTCCTTAAATTGAACATTTATTATAACTTTTAGGATTTAAAATCATCAATTCAAGGTTCCTTAAACCTTTTCCTTGTTATATCATTTAGTTTGAAATCTATGAATTTCAAAGATGTAAAACAGATGTATTATATCTTTTATTTTTCCCTATGGAGATGAGGTGTAGCACTCATGCTCTGACCACTACTAAGTCAAAATCAATGCCATACAAGATCTAGGAGAGTCAGACTCCTTTGATCTCCCATACCCTCAATCAGTCTAAGTCCTCCGTAATGACATATAGAGTCAAACTGCAAATTAGCCTAGTCTTCCTTGGTATATAGGCACAACACTAGTGAGATACGACCGAAGCCTTTCTCTTGCCAGGGTATGATCGCAACAATCCTTGAAAAACATATCATCTGAGATACGACCTCAACCATTCTCCCGATGGGGTATGACCATAGTCATCCGCCAAATCTATGATTATGGATGCAAGGAGATATCCTTAACTTGCCCCCTGGATATTCAACAATATGCGCTCTGAGTTTCCCGCAAGAATTACTCATTTCACCATCCAGTAAGTACTGACGTTGAAAATGGATCTATGGCTCAGGGAAACCTACATGATTAGAGTTCCACATGATTAATTATGCCATTTGGGTACCTTTTAGTGGATCAATAAAGTTACAACGTACAAACTCAAAACAAATACTACAAATACAAGGGTAGGTTACAACATCAGAAGATATAAATTGTATAATGCATAAGCTTGTCACATCATCATGTGATACCACTATCATATAAGGCCATCATCATTATCACATCATCCAGGGATAATCATTCATTATCATATCAGCGGAGGATATCACCTCAAACTAGGCACAAAGCCTCTACCAGGTCGCAAGACCCAATCACATATTTCATGCATAACTGCATTATTTCATCATGCCTCATCAAGGATCATAATCATCACCCTATGTCATATAAGATATGCCCAAATTAAAGTTATGATTTCCATCAAAACACTCACCATCAAACCCTAGGTACATCACCTCCCACATTCTTGGAACACATTAGGGTTAGGCATTATTATCATGATCAATCAATCATTCTAAATAGCACTATGTATCAACCAAACCACATAGAGACCACATGACTCATCATGTGTAGTAACCACATGACGCAACATGTGTAGAGACCACATGACTCAACATGGGTAGGGACCACATGACCTACATGTGTAATGACCTTCAAAGATCAAAATGTAGAGACCAACCAAATTGATCCAGGTGTAGGGACCAAACTATTCAAGCAAATGTAGAGACCACCCTACTTAGGGTTAGGGTTTTCCACGATCCAACTAGCATAGCAATCATATCAACATCAAACCAAGGTTGTATTGACCCAACCAGACTATTGTGGGTAGAAACCATCACAAGGCTCATATGTAGCGACAAAACAACAACTTATGCAATGACCAAAGTGGCTTAAGGTTAGGACTATGGTGACCAAACCAGAACCCTAGCATACCATCAAAATGGTAATAACAACCCCAAGAAACCAAGGAAAACATGTCAGTTGAATCAAAGAAGATCAAGCGTCACCAAGATGAAACCTCATGAAAGGATGCACATCAAATCCCTAAAAATGAGCATCACCAAAATCAGCAAGGAAACCATGCTAAGAGAGAGAACCAACATCCAACACATGTGCCCAAGAACCAAAACCTCCATCTAACATATGATGGCTGAAACATAAACATGGGATAAAACCAACATCAAGGTGCATGTACGAAATAACAACTCCACCATCACTTAGATTTCAGGTACATGAATTATAGTTGAAGAGAAAGAGAAATCTATGCAAGAATACTTCATAATCTTAAACCCTTAAACAAGATAGCATCATCTAGAAAATTATGATCACATATTAGAGATTGATCAGTAACATGCAAGCAAGATAAAGGTGCAACAATAGTAGAGGGGAAGTTTATATAACCCACCTTGAGGTGAAGATTTAACTCCAAAGCTACAAACTCCAAAAGGGAGAAGGAAACACCAAGCTTGCATTAACTCCACACCCAAGAAAGATCACATTAAGAGAATAAGAACAAACCAAGATCAAAACAAGGTAGTGTAGGGACCACTCAGGTCCACTACACCCTAAGGTCAAAAACAAACAAAGGAAAAACATAGTAGTGACTGCTACACTATGTCACCCCAAACAACAGGTTGACACACATCATCACAAGGAAAACCTAGTGACCAAATCCAAGGACAAAGCACTTAGGTCACTGTAAACCAAAAGAAGTAAGGTGTTTCAATCAAAGCACTCTTAAGGACACAAAACACATAGGTCACTACAAAGGTCAGACCATCATGGTCGATACTAACAACTCAAGCATCTATGCAAACCATGCAAACCCTAGCTCAACACACATGATGCCACCTCATCAACCAAGGTCCAACAAGGTGCCCCTACATATGTGATGCTTCGTGAACTTGGTGTCTAAGATCTAACCCTTTTGTGATATATGGAGGCTTGTGGCTCTTATCCACTCATAACTAGACCTGTCAAACTGGGTCAAAATCCGCGGGTGCCCATGGGTCGACCCGTTTAAGTTGGGTTTGGGTCCTAAAATTTACCACCCGTTGGTAAACACCCAGACCCATACCCACCCGTTTAACTAGCGGGTTTCATGGGCAATCCGCGGGCACCCGCGGGTGACCCACTTTATTACACTGACTTTATTAATAAAAATAATTATATAAGATTTAGTTATCAGTAAAAAAATATACACACATTGCATATATGAAACTTGCCGCTTGCGTGCGTTTGCGTCCAAGCCACTACCACTTGGTAGTAATAGGTAATATATATAAATTTTTTTGAAGTCTAGTAATAGGTAATATTAAATATGTCTTGTACTCTTATCTCAAATTTTAAACTAAAACCAAGTTAACAAAACACATAGATTGGTTTATAATATTTTTTACTAATTAAATAGTTTGTAAAATTTATTCTTTTATATTATTTTGTGAGAATGGGAGGCATACATAAGGTTGTGTCATCATCATACTACAAATTAAAAGGGTGTGGAGTTGTTGGTTGTATCATATTCATATTGAAAATTAAAAAGGGTGTCGAGTTATTGGTTGTCATCTTCATACTGCATAATAAAAGAATGTGGAGTTGTTGTTTGGAACATGCCAAAGTTTTAGTCTTTTTTCAATTCTCCGATTTATACCCCATCTCATTTGGATGCCTCCTTCATAATATATGTTGTTCAATTAATGTTTAGTTGTTTGGTATAGGTGGTCCTCTCTATTTAAAAGATGTATACTTTTGAGTTAAGCTTCTAAAATTTGTATTATATTTGTTGTTCTAGCATCTATACAATACTGGTAATTAATTCAGCCAGTCGGAGGTTTTTCTTTACTGGCATGTAGAATCTCTGCCCATGGGTATATTGTTGTTTGATGCTCTTCTTATAAAAAAATTTTGGACAAATGAAAAAGGTTTACATGTCAATGTGATTGTTTTGTGCCATATCTTATGTAAACAAACATTAGCATGGTAATTTTTTTTAATTTTATATGGGCACCCACGGGCAACCCGCAACCCGCTGGGTCGGGTTTGGATTTATCTTTCTTCCACCCATTTAGAACTGGGTCTTTTTGACCCGCACCCGCGAGACCCAAACCCGCAACGACCCAACCCAAACCCAATCCACCCACCCGTTTGACAGGTCTACTCATAACTAGTCTAATTATCATGTGTTGATGAAATTTATCCTTTTTTGTCCTATTATCTATTGGCCTAGAAACTCATCCAACATATATTCATTAGGAGTAAACCTTGGATAGACCCTAGTTTGGGATTGTTCTTGAACACTTAATATCACTTAGGATGTAAGTGTATAATGTGTATTTGGTTTTCAAGATGTTTTGTCAGCACTTCCCCATTTATTCTCCAAGTACACATGTAGGTGGGTATTTTACCATATACATCGAGATACTTGGAGAAATGTGAGGAGATGATGTTGAACATTTCATGAAAATTGAATACACATTATACACTTACTAGTGAGATTAGGTGTTCAATAATGGTATATATGGTACACATTCATTAAGAAACCCTAAACCCTAATTTGTAAACCCTAATCCTTAAATCTGTAAACCCTAAACCCTAAATGGTAAACCATAATCTTTAAATCCTAATATCTAAACCCTAATATCTAAATCCCAATCTCCTAGTACCTAATTCAATACTCATTTTCCTTGTGATCATAGAATGGATCTATCATGCATATCCATTTCAAATCATTGCACCTCCAGAGTTCATTACTAGTATTGTTTAGTTTATAAGATTTGTGGAGGAACATAGGAAACAACGTGGAGATAAGTTCTAATTTCTATGTAGTAATTGTAGTAACAACTTGAAAGTCAACATTATTGATGAAGCCAAAAGTCATGTCATGTGCAACGAGATTGTACCAGGATATATATAATGGTATTGGCATGGAGAAATTCCTACTGTGAGATCAGTACATGTTGATAGCAGTTCTTGCATTGAAGAAGTTATTACCAAAATGATGATGTACATGTGAACAAACTGATTTTGATAGTCATGGTTGATGTGATGCTAGATAGTTGTGGGGTAAATCTTTCTAATCCACCTTCCTTATTTGGAAACATTATGCATGATGCTGAGAGACTATTATACTTAGATTGTACTAGGCTTACAAAGATGAGAATTGTATTCAGATGGTATACTCTAAAGGCTAACAATAGATGAAACAAAAAAAGCATCACATCTTTGTTGAAAGAAATTCTTCATGAAGGCCACGAGCTTCCAATCTCAACATACAAATTAAAGAAAATGTTGTGCCCAATGAGAATGGAGGCTAAGAAGATACATGCATGTCTGAATGACTATGTGTTATTTCAAAATGACTATATCGATTTGAAAGATTGTGAAAAATATGGGACATCAAGGTACAAAATGATGACTTCAGGTGAGTCCAAAATTGGTGAGGTATCTACCTATAATACCACAATATCAATGCTTGTTTTTAAATATCATGAATGCATAAAATTTACCTTGGCATGTAGAGGAAAAGAAAAACAATAATGGGATCCTACGACATGCGTCTAATTCCTCACAATGGAAGAAAATTGATTTATTATACCCTGAATTTAATGAAGAAGTCAGGAATCTAAGATTTGGCCTTTGTACTTATGGGATGAATCCATACACCACATTAAGAAGACAACATAACATTGGGGTCTATTATGATTGTTGTATATAATCTTCCCCTTGGGTCTATATGAAAAATAAGTACGTCATGTGGTCCTTGTTGATATCGGGCCCCGAACAACCTAGCAATGATATTGATGCTTTTCTTGATGCTCTTACTGATGACTTAAAGAAACTCTGAGGAGAAGTTGTGATGGCCTATGAAGCTTCATGTAGATATACATTTTGTTTGCATGCTATGTTGTTTTGCACTACTAATGACTTTCTAGTATATGGAAATTTGTCTTGATACAATGTAAAAGGATCCAAAGCATGCCCTATATGTGAGGAGAACATTGATTCAATATGATTAAAACATAGCGGTAAGATTGTATATGTTGGTCATTGAAGCTTTCTTCGAAAAGTACGAATAAGGAATGGAGTGTCCCTAAACCTATATCATGGGAAGTTGATTTTGAAAGAGTTAAAGACTTCCTCAATGCATTTGGTCATATATCATAACTACTATTCCCACACAGAGTGACCAATCTTTATTCAAGAAGAGGTCAATATTCTAAGATTTTCTTTATTGGAGTTCTTTGGAAGTTTTGTATCGGTGCCATACATGTTGAGAAAAATGTTTGTGATAGTGTCCTTGGTACAGTATTGAGTATGCCAGGTAAGACTAAAGATGGCATCAAATCTAGAATGGTCATATATGAAATGGGTATAAGGAAAGAATTAACAACAGTAGTACATAGTGATCCAAAACATATTTACCTCTCAGTCACTACATGTTTCTTAGATAGAAGAACATAAAATTTTGTTAGTGCTTCCTTAATGTTAAGGTACCACATGGATAATCATCCAATAACCATATATTGGTATCAATCAAGATTCTGGATCCGATAGGTTTTAAATCTCATGATTACCACATTCTAATGCAGCAAATATTGTTTGTGGCTATTTGATCTATATTGCCTAAGCGTGTATGGTTTGGAATTACCAGGATTTGTTTCTTCTTCAACATTCTATGCAACGAAGTTGTTGATCCTGAGAATCTTGATAAGTTGCAAAGAGAAGTGGTTGTTACCTTGTTCCAACTTGAGATGTATTTTCCTCTTTCATTCTTTGATAGCATGGTACATCTTGTTGTTCATTGGACTAGGGAAGTGAAAATGTTGTATCTGATTTTCTTGCATTGGATGTATCCTTTTGAACGATACATGATTGTTTTTAAATGTGATGTTCAAAACCCTTATCGGCCCGAAGGGAGTATCATTGAGGATTATGTGTCTAGGCAAGTTACAGACTTATGCAATGACTTTTTTGTTGTAATGAAGCTCCTTCTAATGAAAAGAATATTTATCCCTATTCCAACAAAGGGAATTTATGATCATGAGTGGAAGTAATTAGTCATGAGCGAGCTATGGAAAAAAGCACACTTGTATGTTTTTTACACAACCTCAACAAAGTGGATATTTACATCACAGAATATACCAACTTTATCAAGACAAAATATCCTCGAGCTAGCGCAATGTGGCTTGCTAGCGAGCATAATAGGATATTTATTAGGTGGCTTGAAGATAGAGTCTTCTGTCAAATATCTCAAACACCAACTAATGTTGCTAAAAATATCAAATTGCTCTCCTTTAAACCAAAATTGAATGTTATGTCTTATAAAGGGTTTGACATAAATGGATTTTCATATTACACAAAATGTCAAGATGATAAGAGTGTCATATAAAATAGTGGGGTCACCCTTAAGCATCCTCATTGTATTTTTCTAGTGCAAATCATAAGAGTCCACGTGAAGCTAAAATGTCTAATTACTGTGTCATTGAAGACATGGGAGTTTGACTACACAAATTTTTAAGCTCATGTCTTTAGGTATAATTCGATTGATAACATCAAAGGAGTTGTAGTGGATGAATTGGGTTTCACATTAGTGATTTTTAAAAAAAATATTTGCTATAAGGGCAAACCATTTATAATGGCATCTCATGCAAAGCAAGTATTCTTCATCGATGATCCTAGAAATGAAAAATAGTCTATAATTCTTCATGGAAAAGGCACTTCATTGCAGATTATATAGATGAAAAGAGTAATATGAAAAGTATGATGACTCCACTCCATTCTCATTTGGCTTTCCAACACCAAATGTTGGAGCTAAGAATGACTTATAACTGATGGAAATCACATAGAAAGAATATTAATTGATCAGAGATCCAACCAATACTAGAGGCAAAGCTTATATATATGTATCTATTTGCCATGTACCTAGTGTATTTACCTTCTTGGTTTCAAAAAATGCCCCCAGAGAGATCTAAAACATGCAAATAACATGGTAAATATGCATTTATCAACTACCTTGAACTTCAATCTTGCATGCCCTCGAGCAACATTAAATCAAAACAGTGCCCAATAATACTCTCATCTAGTATTCCTCACTTGCCTAGCATTACCTGAATCCTTACCACCTTGCATGGCCAGGTGACCCAGATATCTTGAGATCACATAACACATTTGTTTAATCCCCTACTCAAAATTTCTCATGACTTGCTTCCATTTCGATACCCACAAAGAAATATATTTCATGTCCTTTTTTCCTTTTATACTCTTGAAAATTCTCACAAGTTCTGCACACACATTGGGTACATGGGTTTTATGGTTTGGTATTATGTAGATTCTACTGGGCATAAATGTGCAGTGAAAGGATGTATAGAAAGAGGTGGTCTCTCCTCTATTTGACTTGAGACCTTTTTATTTCTTTGTTGCAATAACATTGATTACATGTTTTGATGTGCACATTGTCACCCTTTCTTGGTGGTATGCCCCAGTTAAATTTACGAGCGGTATGGAAGAAGAGGTAGAGGAGGATGGGGTGCCAACTCAAACTTGGTTTTTCGCACATGTTTTTTTATTTTGATTATTTTTGTGAAATGGGGGTGTAAGAAGGTGGTGGAAGAAGTGTAGAAAAAGGCTAGACTTGTGTTGCTTTTGTTTTTAGAATTCAGTGTGTTGGGAGTAGTCTAGCGTCAATTCAATTATCTGTAACTTGTGGCAATTAGGAAACTTTACAAGCTATTTACCAATTTTTAAGTGGGGACACCTTGTGTTTGATTCATATCTATCCATAATGACTTGCCAACTTTCCCAAGGGTAGTGCAATTAGAGGTCATAGGGGACCAGATAATTTCTAGAAAGGCAATTTTTCTAAAATTTTTGCAAGAAGATTCTCTTATTTCTTGATTAACATTTATAAATGGACAACAAAAGAAAGGCCAAAACTAAGAAATTAAAGAGAAACTTTTGAAAATTTTAAATCTAAACTACATAATATAATTAAAAAAATCCTAAAAAGAAGATGGAGTGGGTGGAATGAGAACATACCACCCACCTTCACCCTGAACTTAAAATTTTGCTCATCCTAAGCAAAACATAAATCCAGAATGTAGGGAATAAATGTGCTGGATTGCCTCCCAAGAAGCGTCCTATTTGACATCATAGGTCTGACAACTATTTTGTCTACCATGGAAGAGCGGTCGTTGGAGCTTTCATGGAATGATTGTATTTTCCTAATAGTTTCCCTTTTAGCACTCCTGTATTCTTGTTTTGTGTTGCTACCACAAATGGTGTGATACATATCAGAATACCAAAACATGCAATTAGAGTCATACATGATTGCTTCCCATTTCTCGATATATGGCGGTGAATGAGGGATCTGAGGGAAATCAATGGGATAATGTCGAATGGGAACCGAAGTGAGATCATTTGATGTAGGGTCATCATGTCATGTTGGCAGTTTGGATCTATGGGGGTTGTATGAGGAGGTTGGTACATATGTATTTGACAATCCATGTGTACATTTGATTATTCTAGATAGACATATGGTATTGTCAACCAATGTTGTGTGTGGGGGGGTCACAGATTGGAAATTATTGGGGGAAATTAGGTGCATGAATGTGGATCACTTGGGGTTCAACAAGAAATTACAGATAGACTTGTTGAAAGTGCAGCTCTTAGATACTCAATATGGGCCATGTAAGATCAACCTCAAGGGAGAAGGGTGCCTCTTCAATGGTTGAGGGTGTTGCTTTTGGAAAGGAGAAGGTGGGTGCACTCTCAATCTTCTTTTTACCATCATTGTCTTCTAAGGAAATTCAACATTAAAAAATGGTCATGCCTTCTTGAGGGAAGAATTGTTGTTGAAGAAAGGTAAATTGATCAATGCAGATGAGACAGTCAGCTTCTTATTCGTTGGTGTACTTTGAGAATCCACCAGGCGCTTGGAAGTTAATGGACTAATTTCCCACCCATGATGTTAGGAATTTGGGTTCAACATCTATCAAAGCTCTAGCTGAGACAAGAAGTAGTTTGTTGAAGATGAGAGGGTAGAAATGGTCTTCCTTGATGTCCAACACTACAAAATTATAGAGGATGTAGTGCTCCCCAATCATTACTGGAACATCTTCAGTGATACCAAATGTCTTAGTAGTGGAGGATTCAGTGAGCTGGATGGTTATGTCGGTAGCTCGAGCATCTATAAGACCACGGTTCCTATATAGACTAAGAAGTATGATCAAAATACTATCCTCAAGGTTGGCTAGCCCCATTTGGTAGGTAGATTCACTTATGGAGCATGAAATTCTGCAAGGCCCATGGTTTTTTCACTTACAAGGCATCTTGCATAGAATAATAGCTGATGACGTCCTTGCCAATTTAACTATTTGACATTCCTTAGTTAAGTATTTGTGATTGAGAAGGAGTTTGAAGAATCTAGTCCATTGAGGCATTTTAGTCATGGAATATTAACACAATGTTTTTCAGGATGATCTTTAATTTTATTAAACTTGGTATCAACTTTATTTTAGTTCAAGATGGCTTGGTTTGACATGTGAGGCTTGTAGATAAGGATGTCTAGAACATGTGTAGAGGATTCTGGTTGAGATGTCGCTAGGTCTTGGGTGATGGCTACCTCATCTTCATCATCCTGGCTCTTTGTCGAGAGGCTCACCTTCTTTGGAAGTGTGGAGTTAGAGTGTGTCGTCAAGACCTTGAACTATTCTACATGCTTGGGAATTTCTTTTGGTTTCCCTACAGAAAGTCCTATACGAGGGTGTAGGAGTGAAACTAATTAGAATAACTAGGAATGCATGGATTTTTAATGAGCATGTTGGCTATCTATCACACTTTGGAGGGTTTTTTCTATAGTGAATGACCTCTAATCAAAAGGGGGAGGTGCAATAGGTTGTTGCAATTAAGGGGCTTGATGTGAGTTTTGAAACTACTACTCCCAAAAATTTCCTTGGTTCCTATTATATTGAAATCCTAGGGCACCCCAATTTTGATTATTAAATAGAGGGGGTCTTTGTTGTGCTGCATTTTATGCTCCTGTCGGGTTGTCATATTGGAAACTATGCCAAATGCTAGTTTGATTTGGATGGTAGTAGGCTTGACCTGGTATGCCATTGATGGAATTAATGTCCTCCATCTTCTAACTGTTGTAAAATTTTTGGCATTTCTTTGTTGAGTGATCGTGTCCTTGGCAAATCCTACAAGAATATAACAAATATTACTTGTTGTTGTAGATATTGCAGTTGCCCCCTTGCTTCATTGACATTCAAGGAAGATTCTAGATGATGTTGCTTCAAGATGAGCATCTTGAGGATCTTGGCAATAGATTTGAGTTTAAAGTTATCTTCATCCTTGGTAACTTTGAGAACTACCCCTTTCCTCCAACTGGATTTGGATTGAGTCTCGACACTTACTTTTACATATTCCCAAGCACTATTTTAGTTTTGAAACATAAAGTTACCTCCATATGAGGTATCAAGGAAAGTCTTGGTGTCCTTTGTCAAAAAATATAATGAAATGTCTCAAATAGTTAGAAGTTGGATATGTCATGATGTGGACAACAACAAAGGAGTTATTTAAATCTCTCCAAAGCATTGCCTAACGTTTCTCCTGGAACCATGGAGAATTGGGTAATTTTCCTCCAAATTTGATAAATAAGAGATGGGGGAAAACTTTTTGAGGAAAATTTCTTGCAGAGCCTGCCAAGTGGTGATATTATTGCCTTCCATGGCATTACACCAAATATATCTAGATCAACAAGGGATTACTTGAAAAGTTGTAGTTTGAGGGTGTCATCTGAAACATATGTCATTTTGTACAAGAAACATAAGTCGAGGAAGTGTTGGAGGTGGTCTTGTCAATTTTATCCCATCCTTCTAAAGAAAGGATTGCCTTGGAGGATGGTGATCCATTGTGTGTGGATTTCAAATTGAAGAGGGGTGGTATCAAGGGGAACAACAAGGTGTTGTGCATTGTCGATCAATGGTCCAAAAAATCCTTGAATTGTTCCTGCCGCACTACTTATTTTTGGGTGGCATCCCATGCTTCTAGTTTAGCAATAGTGGCTACTTTTGATTCGTCCAATATGGATACTCTTTGTGGGGCTAGATCTTGTTCTATGCACTGGTTGGTATACTCCTCTTGGTCCATCCTATACCGATGGGATCATTTTATATGGTGGAAGGTCCTATCAATCTCTGAATCAAAGGAGAATGTGTATTGGAAATGCCTTTAGAGCATCGCATACACTGTTTGACACCAGAGGAAAAATATCATAAATTTTAAGAGTATATTTCAAAAAGATAAGAGTGAATGTCAAAAAATCGAGAAAAGCAAATTGATTTAAAATTAATGTCGCCATCCTCAGCAAAGACACCATATTTGACGTGTCTCATTTAGACATCAAAAGAACTAGATAGAAACTCTAGAGTTTAACCTTTTTAATGTTAATCAACTCGATGCAAAAAATGAGTAACTCAGTATAGAAAGGTTTTGGTCCCAAAGAACAACATTATTAAGCATTGATCCAAACCAATTGTGATGAACAAAACCTAAATTCTAGTTGAGACTGGCTGATTAAAACTAAAGTAGAAGCAGAAAAGAACTAGTTAATTGGGTTTTAGACTAAATGATAAGACATATTGGGGGTCCAGAGGATCACCGCCATATACCACGTTTATACTTATCGATTAAACTCCTAAATTTTAATGATTTAAATAAGACCATTTTGATTTGTGTCCTCTCAGAGCACAAATCTCACAAGAGTCAGACATCTCTCAAACTTGGTATGAAGATGTCATTGGAATCTTAGATTGAATAGACATGATGCATACGATGCTTTGTTTTAGACCCAAAAATAAAAAGGAATGAACAGATTTGATTAAATTTAGTAGAATTTTAAGGGAAAACCTAAAAATTGTATGAAATCTAGTATAATGATGAAATGAACATTCAATGTTAATGTTGTTTGGAAGTCATGATGATGAACATGTTTGTTTGATAAAATTGATAACAGAGAATTTGATAACACATTGATTTCGCATGAGTTCATGAACAAAAAACATAACGTAATGGTAATAAGGAATTATAAAACACTAATGTCAGAATGATGTCATAATATTATGGAATAATAAGTAACATGTATGCAATTGGCATGAGTACTCCATTGATGATGACAACCTAAGTGTGCACCCCATAGTGGTGGTTTCCTTGACACCTATGTTAGTTGGCTTAAACATGATGACTATGGACCTTGGCCTTTACCTATGATCTTGGATGATTTTCAAGGATAAATTTCTTTTGAAAATGAAGGATGTGATAACTTGCCTTTTTCTCTTTCCTCTAATGTACTATTTCTCTCTCATCTTGTGACATCTAATTCAGTTGAATATCAATTTCATGGTGCAAATGTTTTGATACTCCAATTCAGTCACTCAACTGTTAACGTCACAATATTTAACTTTCATTTGAAGTATTGAACTAAGTATAATTAAATACATTCCCCCACTTGCATCTGATTTTGAATTCTTTATTTTTCTATTCTTGATCTCTAAGGCATGTTAAGAGGTAGAGCTTTTAATTATATTTGAAAAAATGCAAAAATTGCATCGATCAAACCTTTAGATCTTGAGTTATAATTGTTCAATGTTTGGTCAATTTTGTCCTTGTTTTAACTCAATTTAATTTGATTTGACTCATTTGGTTTTTGTTTGGGCACAACCACATTGGCCCCATGGGTGGGCACAAGGCCTATCCACCGTCTCCCTTTCTTCTAGCCCTAATTGGATACATCATCTTGTCGTTGGATTGGGGATGAAAGATCCAAGGGCCAAAAATCTATGTTCTCCTTCTCATTGTGCAATGGTACAAAGGGAACTACCATCACCTTTGACACCACCAATCTGCTCCCGTCCTCGAATCTATTGCAATGATTTATTGTGTATTTCTTCATTTTTTATATTTCTCTTTTTCCGCCTTGTTTTTGCTCTCTCTTTCACCTTGGAATCTCCCTAGATCCCCTCTCCACTCCCCTTCTTTGACTGCCTAGCAAGCAGCACCTCTACTGCCTTTATTTTGGGGGGCATCCATCCTTCAGCCATCGTCACCACAAGTCGAGGCAGTGAAAGCCTTCGTAGAAATGGCACAAAGCCAAATGGCTTGTAGATGATCCAGGTTGAGGGTCCCCATGCCCTTGGTGTAAAACTCCAATGAGGAGCTTCGGTTGTGGCCACTACAACACAGACACACAAAATCTATTGGAGAGAGAGATCCATCAGTTGTGGTGACTGACAGATAAGATCAAGGGACAAGTGGTAGCGGGAGACACCCAACTGCATGATTACAGTCTCTCTTGGGATCTAGCAACCTGACAATGCTCTGTGTAGGGCATTGGTGGTTAGCATAGGCATGCCATCTGATCCACCAAGCATTGCATCAAGGGTTCATGTTGCACCATTAATGAATGTAATGTTTCCCCTTCTCCCTATAGTTCCAATATTCAATTTCATATAGTTTTTTATATAAATGTACAAAAATATGAATCTCTCTCATGTTAAGGTCAAATATTGACAAATTATATATTAAATTGATCAACTCAAAGTGCTCTACCTAATCAACATACTATCTGTCCCTAGATCTTATTCTATCTATCATGATTTGAAACTATATGAACCTTGACCTCGTGTGACCATGATAAATGTTTTACTATGCTAAATATTGGAACTTTGATGCATCTATACCCTCCTGACCAACAAATTAGTATCTTGTAAATGTTTTTAGGCATAATGGAAACCATACCTACATTTTTTTCTCTATGGTTGACTCCAATGCACATCAATACCTTTTTTAGGACTTTTAATGTATAATCATGATAAATGTTTTAATCATACTCCTATTTGACCTCACACCTCTCTCTAATCTTGAATTCAGTTGTTTGTGCCCCTATTAAGCATAAGGCTTAGCCCCTATCCCCTTTTACTAGGATCATTCTAGATGGCACTTAATTCATGAATGTAACCTTTATGATGATGATGAGCATGCCTGTCAATAAATTATGTGTTTGACCTAACTAGTGTATCTAACCATTTTGGATCATCAATATAATCAATAATGTGCCACTTTATGACCTTAAAAGCCCAAGGTTTACCCCATTTGTGATATGGTAGTACTTGTGAGACTAAATACATCCATAATGACCTAATGTATTCTGAAGTGGCTTGATTTTCTTCCTTGTTCCCCAATTGCAATGTGGATCTATTTCTCTTGTCTTGCCCTATTAAATCAAGAACTATATCCTCCCTTATGATCACCTTAACATGTATGTCCCATATAAACCACATGTTGGACCATAAGGATATAAGTCTAATATGTTTAATTTGAATGTATGTTTGAGATGTTGAACCTAATGTTGGAACAATGATGCCTAGGCATGGGAACCTAATATTGGTATATGATTCTTATGACCTTTCTTTCCAAATATAAATAATTCTTATTCTTTGACCCATTGACTTGATGAACCGTGGCCCTTCTTACCCTATTATGAGTCTTTTGACCCTAAAATGTGTATAAGAGGTTGAAATCTTGTAGTAAGCATATACATAGGTGCAACCTTGGAATGACATGAAACTTGAACCACCCTTCACTATTGTCCCTAAATCAGTAATGGTCATCAAAGTAACTATAATCAACTATGAACATAACTTGGCTAAAACCTTAAATGGAGCTAGTTAGGGTAAATGATGAGAATCTAATTTGTGTCTACAATTTTATTCTTAATCAGGTGTTCCTTGTGGCTAGATGGTTAATAATAAGTTAAGTGATGAATCTGTAAATCACGTATGGGCTTTAATAATTATATGACTATGGATTTTAGCTTGAACTGTGATACATATGTATGCTTGTTTACTTACTCAAATATTTCCATTTAGTGTTATAGTATTGTACTCAATGTATATAAAGTGATTTTATAATTTGCAAATATAATATAGAACTCCATTATACAAACCTTGTGCACTTGCATGTATTCTCGGGGTAAGGAGATAAGGATGGGCATCCTACTTGAGTTGTCAAGATAGGGCGAACCCTGTCGATAAAAGGGTTATCTCTTGAGGATGGCCTTGATGTCCCTCATGTAGAAAAGGGTTAGCTAATATTGAGCACCATTGCAGACCCTTCCGGTGTAAAGTTGGTCAAAGGCCTTATGATGCATGATATCGTGGCTATAATTGGAGTAAAATGGCATAAAACACGGGCTCTCATTTTTCTAAGCACTTAACTAGTTTATTCTTATTTGTTTACTTCTAAAATCTTTTCAAATTATGAAAAGCTTATATATACATATCTTTTTCCTTGTACTCAACATCTCGTGTGTTGACCTGCTTGGTTTTAGATATGTTTTAGGTTAATAGATGACTAAAAGTTGATGGGCTTGGTAAGGAATGTTCAGTTGTACTTTTTCTAAGTTCCCTCGTGTACATGAACAAACTTGTGTAAATTTGATTCTCAATATGTAATTAAAATCTTCTAATAAAATGATGTTTCTTAACAAAACTTTTTGAATGTTGAGATTATGTTGGTGCTTTAATCTCGTCATATGTTCATGTATGCTAAGCTCTTATGATTCTGCTTCTGCACTTTGATAATACTATGCTATGGATGGATGCCCATGTCCACTCGTCTTTGGCTCATGTATCCATTAGGAGTGTATACTTAGGGTAATAAATTGTTATGTGATAGTACTGCTGTTCATAATATTATTATTTGTGGTGTTCACATAAAGATTGTTTATTTGTATGAAAAATGATTTAGCTTCCACACTTAAAAGAGAATTTGATATACCATGATAACGTCTAGGAGTTCATACTTTAGGGGCGGGAGGAATATGCATTCTTTATAGGTATTCTTAGAGAATGAACAATAATTACACCTAACAATTGATCGGTAAACAACATATGTAAGCAAACCTTGAATCATCCCTAGAAATCTAATGAGTTGTGTCTTAGAGACTAGAACAAACATAGCTTCTATATTATAACCAAGATGTCTGAGAATTAGGTGTAGGATAGTGTTTGTAGTTTCAATTGTTCCTTTCTCCAATGTTCTGTTATGGAAACCTGTATTACTAGGGTTTGGGTTACAGAAGCTTATCTAGTCTACATACCTAATGGTTTCTATTTCTCTATGTTTTACAAAACTAGTCTGTCGAATTTATGTGGATAACTTGGTTTTGACTTTGCTCTGTCAACCAAGTGAATGATGATTTTTTAAATGTCCATTCCATTATGGAATAAAATTATTTATATATAGGGGGTCCATTCATTACTCGCACGGGTAATAAAGTTTTCTCTACCCATGCAATAAAAAAAAGTAACAGTTTGGTCAAGAAAGTAACTATCTGGAGAAAAAGTAATATGTTGTCAAAAAAATAACTATTCGACTAAAAGGTAAAAAGGGGGGAATAAAAACTAAATATTCCAAAATAAATATGTATTTGTACATTCATTAAAACTTTAACTATTATGCATGTAAGGTAACTTTTAGGAAGGTAATGTAATCATGTACACATGTAAAGTAAAAACCTCATTTATATATATAGTCAGGCTAGAATACATTTGAGTGTACATATCACGCCATACACCCAAATGGTGTTTTCCTATCTAGATCATGTTTTTCCAAAATGTAATCCATTAATATTCATGGTTACAATATTAATAGGCCACATACAAAATTTGAACTCATTTGGATGAGTGTAGGTCACTCATCCAAGGACAACAAAATCGACGCATAGAACTAATTTGAAACGCATGCTTTTTTCCTCCTTTAGATGCATGACCTATAAGTGTCCAAATGAGCTAAACTTTTTATATAGTATGTTAATTCTTAAGATAATTAAGAAGATCAACGGTTTATATTTTTCAAAAAGATACTACATCTTTAAAAATGACTGAGGTGTATAGTCCCTCAGGTACACTAGAGTGTATACTAGCCTGACTCTCTCTCTCTCTATCTCTATATATATATATATACATATATATATATATATATATATATATATAGAGAGAGAGAGAGAGAGAGAGTCAAGCTAGAATACACTCAAGTGTACAGATCGCACGAATACACTCAAGTGTGTTTGCATATCAAGACTATTTTTTGCAAAATGTAAACCATTGATCTTCACCGTCATACTATAACTAGGCTACATACAAATTTTGAGTCCATTTGGATGAGTGTAAGTCACTCATCCAAGGGCAACAAAATCGGCGCACGAAACTAATTTGAAATGTATACTATTAGCGGTCTTTATAACATGACCTATACGTGTCCAAATATGCTCAAATATTGCATATGAGCTATTCACAAGATGTTTAAGAAGATCAACAAATTAGATTTTTGAAAAAAATATTGCATCATGAAAAACGACTTGAGTGTATTTAGCTCTGAATACACTCAAGTGTATTCTAGGCTGACTCTCTCTCTCTCTCTTTATACACACACACACACACACACACACACACACACACACACATATATATATATATATATATATATATATATATATATATATATATATATATATATATATATATATATATATATATATATATATATATATATATATATATATATACGTGTGTGTGTGTGTGTGTAGAGTCAGGTTAGAATACACTCGAGTGACACACACACACACACACACACACAAATATATATATATATATATATATATATATATATATATATATATATATATATATATATATATATATGTGTGTGTGTGTGTGTGTGTGTGTGTGTGTGTGTGTGTGTGTGTGTGTGTGTGTGTGTGTGTGCGTGTGTGTGTGTATAGAGTCAGGTTAGAATACACACTAGTGTACATCTGTACACCCCATTGATATTTGGATATCTAAACCAAAGTTTTACAAAATATAAACCATTGATCTTCATTTTTATAACAATAGTAGACCAAATACAAAAGGTTGATCCCCTTTGGATGAGTGTAAAGTCACTCATCCAAGGACAACAAAATTGACACACATAATTAATATGAAATACATAATTTTCCTCCTTTCTATGCGTGACCTGTAAGTGTCCAAATAAGCTCAAATTTATTATATAATATGTTCTTAAGATATTTAACAAGATCAAAATTTTAGATTTTCAAAAATAATTGATGCATGATGAAAAATGACTGAGGCGTATAGCACCTTCGGTACATTTGAGCATGTTCCAGCTTGACTCTCTGTCTATATATGTGTATATATAAAACACACACAAATATATATTCATATATATATATATATATATATATATATATATATATATTTGTGGGGGGGGGTTGGGGGTGTGTGTGTGTGCCTCTATGTGTGTTGGTTTGTGTGTGTGCATACATATGAAAATGATAATACACCCAAAAATGCAGAGAATATCCATGAAATCTTAGGGAAATAGAGTGACATCAGACTAGAAGAGAGGTTTCTAGATGTTAGATGCATATCTAGACATCTAGAGCCAAAGATGATGTCTAGCTAGATAGCCTAGATGATGTAAAGTTGATCTAGATGACCTAATAATGATTTAGGAAATTTAAGATTTACCATGATGCTAATAAAGTCATCTTGAGGATTTAATTTAAATTTTTTTATTTCATATTATATGGTCATGTAGAACCCAACTAGTGTAACACAATCTTTGTTTAACAAACTAAATTTGTTCGTGTTGGCAAGCTAAAATGCGTAGTTGCCTTTATTGCATGTATATTGTGGTATCCCATGCATAGGATATAAGATAAGAAAGATATGTGATGACCAGCTTGACACTTGAACATTATACAAGGGAGGTCATGTACTGTAGGGAGAAAAGTTGATGAGCCCATGAGTGGGACATACATATAGATGAAAATTATCCCAATCCTACGGGCAAAGAGTTGAGGCTAGACAGAATAACCTCCAAAGATATATGAGATATGAGATACGTGATTCATGTACTCGACTACTCCAAAGTAGATGAGTTGAGTGAGCTTGTGTTGGCTATCCATAGTAGATGAACTGAGATATGATATATGAGATATGAGATTTGTTTAAATATAACACAAATTTTGTAAATATAGGTGGAAAACTTGCTTCAAAAATAAAAAGGATGGAAGTGACACAATCTTTCAATTGACTAGATGGATTGAAGAGGAGGAGAAAGATGCAAAATTTTCAAAAGTTGAGTGGAGGTGCCACATGGCATCTAAGGGGAAATCTCATGCACCATGATGTCTTCTTTAAATGCCCCAACCCCACCCATTCAAAATTGTTTACTTTAATAAAAAAATTGAATATCGTCTACTCTAAAAATTAATTTGGTCAAAGTTGACTATTTTGATTTTCTCTCTCTATGAACTCCACACATGATACAAGCCACAAAGAAGCACATCAACCTAAATCC